>MDJU01000030.1:0-110775 GCA_001721665.1 Trichoderma pleuroti
AAGGTGATTGCGGAGATGATGTCTGGAAAGCCGCTCAGCGCTGACATCTCCAGCCTGGGCTTCTGAAGAGGGGGGATTGCGAGAGGTGGGCGTCGTGGAGGAGGGCGAGGGCGAGGAAGAAGTGGAAGAGGAAGGAATGCTAAGAGTTGAAGCTGGTTAGACTCGAGGTTGTATAGATGTTGATATACTACAAGGCGTATGAAGGAGAGGGAAGAAGAAACTTGCCTCTTTGGCGAGACTAGATATAATCCTGGGATACCATTTTCTCGTGCCGACGGTCCCCAGTGATGCACTCGTCCTCGTCTGAAATCGATGCAGAGCGGCGTAGTCTTGTGGTCGTAGAGTGTATTCGCCCAGCCTGCCCTGCAGAGGCAAGACTATGGGGATCCGCAGGGCAGGCTGGAGAGAGGCATCCCAGAAGATGCTATCCGTGGGGAGAAGAGTACTGACGGCGGGAACCTGGCTGGGCGAGAGATCGAATCTCAGGACGCTGGAGTGGGAAAGCTGGGAGGGTTGGGGCTGAGCGGGAGTAGTTGCATGTGAAGCCGGATACGTGGCAGCGGCGACAGGCGGGTTTGGATTCATCGCACTGTGGTTTTGATGCGTGTAAGTCATGTATGTTGTTGAGTACGATGTATGAAAGTTTGGGTATTTGTGTGTGCTATTACAGACAGCAGACAGCAGGCAGAGAGAGAGAGAGAGAGAGAGTCCGTGTATTACAAGAGAGAGCTACGGTATGGCTATGAGACGAATAGGCGGGAGATGACAAGACAAAAGGGGGACGAGCATAGCAGAGGTTTACCTTGACACCGCGAATCTTGCAGTTGCCGCAGCCCAGGCGAGACTTGCGATGAGTCTTGCGCTTGCGGACATTCTTGTCGTCCTTGGTGGCGACTTGTTGGTCGGCCATGGCGGGATGAAGGAGGCATTCAAGGGGGGCCAGGCCCAGGAACCGGATCGGCCCGGGGAAGAGGGATTCGGCTGGCTATACTGGTAAAAGTCTTTTGCAGCAGCTGGTGCGGCGCTATGTTGTTCGATGGAGCTGAGGGGATTTCCGGTATTGGGTGTGCACATGGGCTACTGTTGTGGTTTGGGTTATGCTTATTTTGGGGTTGCAGATGGAGGTGGGATTTAGAACGGGAGAAACTCAAATGTCTTGTGTTTCTTTTTTTTCCATGGGATGAGACATGTGTCTCGGATGAGCGTGGAGGGGGTTGTACAACGTGTTGAGGGTATGTGAGACAAGACGGTTGAATGATGGTTTGAGGTGTATCCAGTTGCGGTGAGGTTGAGTGTAACGTAAAGGCCAAGGTGGTGAATGTTGGAGTCCCGGGTAGGCTCGAGATTGGATGCCATGCGACGCCAACAGCAGCACGCATGTTTACTGTAATACATTCACCTACTATAACAATCAAATACTACGAGTATAGAGTACAAATGGCTTCATGTGATATTCATGTCAATACAGCTGCTGTAATTCTGCGTGCTTCCAGAGCATCTACAAGTAAAAGCGGCTTGGCCACCTCGACGCGTCGAAATCGAACAGCTGGGCCAAAGGAACCGGAATCATGCTCCAAACATCACGCCATTGCGCACATCTCTCGCAGCTAAACTATCGTATGTAGTATCTCGTATACTCGCATGTATCGGTACTCGCCTGCATGACGCAGCACACCGCAGCCCAGCAACAGATAGGCAACAATCAAATCAAATCCCTTGTCCAATTGCCGCCGGTGACTGTGACGTGAATGTGCTTCATTTGCCCACGGAACGGAGCGCCGGTGCTTCAATCGCCGTCAGCGAGCAGCGCTAGTCCTGATTCCGTATTTTTCGCAAACGACGCGAATCGCGAGGGAAATAAAAAAAAGTGAGTGAGAGAAAAAACAGGAACACGCGAGGAGAGGCGGAAACGGGATTGCCTTGAAAAGACTCCACAAAACGAAGCCGAAGACTGGACCCCCCCTTGCCACCTCGGTCTGGGACTCGAGTAAGTTTGGGTGCTAAAAAAAAAGAAACGAGCGAGGGAAATACTGGACTGCAGTCGAGAGCGCCAGAGCCAGAGTCAGAAGGCAGCAGAGGCGGAACGAGGCCGGGCCTTTTTTGGGGGGTTGGTGATCAATAATGGCGCATGATTGCGTCGTTTTGATGGTGATGGAGTTTCCCGGCTTGGATTGGGTTCTTGTATTTGCCCGCTTTGGCCTGGTTTTCTACTCTGTACGTCTTACTGTATTATACTTGTCATGTTGTGTGTTTTTTTTGCGCTGGACGCTTTGACTTTTTGGTGTTTTGGTTTCTACTCCATGACTTCTTTTTTTTAACTGCTGAAGAAATCTCCAAGACGTTGCCAAGGCGATTCGCCGGCCGTGCCCTCGAGACTTGGCGATGCTAGGCGATTTCTCTCTTCTGCCTGTTTTCCCTCGTCACGTCACAGAGCCCGCGCTTGGCCGGGGTTTGGACCAACTGACAGCGGGCGACTAACGTGGGAGCAGCGCCATTAACCGGCCCAGGACGAGGCAAGGGAGAGGCCAAGAAACGCACTGACGATCTTGGCAAACAAGAGCCATGACGCTGGTTTCTACAGTAGGGATGCTGGGTGAGAACGAAGCGAGGGCAAGGGGGGGCCCGGAGACCCGTGTGAGTGTGAGTGTGAGTGAGTGAGTCGAATTCAATAGTACTGTAGGTCAGCAAACTGCCTGATGGAGAGCCTTTTTCTGTTTCTGGCTATTTGGCTACTCGCACGTTTTACTCATTTCCGTGGGTGCATGCACACGAGTATTTCTCTTCCTGCTACTCCTTCATAGTTCATTTCATTTTCCCTTTCATTTCTTCTATTGTCTGCCCGGAGTTGATCCGTTTCCGCCGGCCTTGTGCGAATTCGGTGCTTCGGCTCCGCTGCCCATCGTGAGCCTTGTCCAATGGCTGCGCCGTATTGATTCCGAGCCGTGTGTTAGTGCTGGTGGGTAATCCGTAACCAAGTCGAGAAACAACGAAAGAAAAAAAAAAGACCCCTGGCTCTAATCTTTTTTGTGGTTCTTTGCACGCCAGAGTGAGGGTCCAGCTTGCTTGTTGTCCCGGAGAAAGAAGACGGCCAGGGGCGCCGCCTCGTTGTTTGTGTTCCTCGGAAGTAAAAAAAAAAAAAAAAAATCACGGCGTAAGGAGATGGTCGGAGGAAAAAGAAGCTGCTGTGACTTGTATCTTTTGAGGGATAACTTGGGGCCCGGGGGCGTGGGGAATTCATGTCAGGTCTATTGTTGAAAAAAAAAAAGCGAGTACTAATACCTGACCTGACCTGACCTGACCTGACCACGTACAGTCATCATCGAATCGAGGCAATGGGCGAGATACCTGGTTCATACGGAAGTACTCCGTTGGCCGTTGTTGCGGGCGAAGGCACCTCGGCACTCTTGCTAATGTACCCCGTACTCGGCTAAACTGTATGTTGCAATATATTGCAACTCCGTACGAGTACATGAAGCTATTATGGCTTCTAGCAGCAGCATCGGACTGACTCCATTCTACATGACACTATCAGGAGAGTGGGAATGCCCATTCTACCCTGCAATCAAAAGCGAGCCTCCCCTTTTTTGATGGAGATTGGCTAGAGATGGGGCCAGAATAGACGGAGGACCAAAAAAAAGGTGAGGCTTGCTTCAGGTGTGGAAAATCCCTATACCACTACTAGCAGTTTGAGGCTACCCTTTTACTTTTTGCACATCGCCGCCGGCGGGAATAACCAGAAACTGGACAGCGTCTGGTTCTGGCCTTGCGACATTTTTTCTCTCTTTTTCCACTGGCTGCCCTTACTAAGACGAACGAGAGATTCTGGGCCTGGTGGGACAAGGGCCATTGGAAAATTGTCCGTAGTTTAGTACGGAGTACGGAGTAACGATGGGTGCCCATTTTTGAGGCTAAAGAATGGAAGAGCTACTGCTCCGTGTCTCTATTAGACACACACAGAGAGAGATATGGCTTCAATGCGAGATTGCTGCTAGTATACCCGTGCTTTCCTATCAATATTGTTAGATTCTCTGTGACGTGAGGCAAAAGTACATGTAGGTGATGCCCATTGGCCCTCGGCAGGGGCTCGTGTTTCAATTTTTTTTTTCCTTCTTTGCCGCTGGTGATCATTGCCCTTATTTTCACTAAAAGTTTGTTGCCGTCGAGGCCAGCCACCGCGACAGCCGCTCGTTAACTGGGCAAAGTCAATTGGCTCAGAGCGGCAAGCCATGGCAAACAGCGTGTGCCACTGCCGTTGCCCCAAGTACATCTTTTCTACCAAGTTTATTTTTCCCTTGCTTGCTACATACACCTTTGAGCTGAGTGTACGAGTTTTGGTTCATGTACAGTAGAGAGGGGGGGCGTGGATCGATCAAGGCAGACCATTGCAATGCAAATGCCTCCCCCCGAAAAGCTGAACCCCAGCCCTTTTATTTTTCTTGGGTGTCCTATCTTGTGCCGTTTGCTGCTACTATTTTCAATGTTGCGTTGGCTGCCGCCGTTATGCGTTGTCTCCTCTCATGACCGCCCTTTTCTCACAGTAGTTTGGAGTACGGGAGTAATACTCAGACGAAGCGCTGGGTCATGGTAATCATACGGCTGTCAATGGCAATCAGTCAGGCCCCCAATCCGGCATGCCGGCGACGCGGTCGATATCAGCTCTAGCCTCGAAGCAATAGTCTGGATCAGTAATTACGGATATTCCTGTCGTCGGCTAGGCTGCCCTGGGATCCTAGCGCGGCTCTGACGGAGCCCTGGCTCTGTGGGGGAGTGTTCGTCGTTGCGTTGCTTGCTCCGTGGAACTTGCTTGCGTGACCAGAGCAACTTGGCTATACCAGTATATACCCGTGCTCGTTGCCAAAACAAATCAATAATCAATACAAGATACAAAATAAGGATATGCATTGATTTGCGGAAAAAAAGGGGGCAAGTTCGCATATACCGGCAGTGTTAGTGAGCTTTTGCCGTCACCTCCTTTTTTGGCCCTTCAGCTCGTGGCCGATTTCCGTTTCACCGTCTCTTTATTTGGCTCTGGTTTCTGGTGTCCTTGTGCCGCGGCTTTAGTCGGGAACCTCCTGAGAGCCCCCAAAACGGCACATCTCCATGGACATTGGGGAAAAGGCGGCCCTGTCGAGTCCGTGTCGGTTCATCAATTCGCGCATACTGTATGGCCTCTCTTTCTTTTTTGGTTGGCCTGGCCCCCCGGATACGCAGGCAGGGCCTTGGGGGGAGAGCCTTTTTTGGCCTCTTTGCGAAAACGACACCCAAAACCCCTGCGCGTCAAAAAAAAAGCCGCGGTCGGAACTAGATTGAACCGGCCGATCTGATTGCGCCTTGGACCCTGCTAGCTCTGCCTAAGAGACACGCCCCCCGGGTTTGCCAGTAAGCTCGACTCGTACAAGTTACGATCCCTGACTGGGTAGGTCGCAATCGCCTCGCCTTGTCGGTGGTCTGGGCAGGTGATGCGTTTCCGGGGAATACCTGTCTGGATGGTGCTGGGCTCGCTTGGCCAAGTCTGTGCTGGTCCGTGTACAAAGGCATGAGGATGGAGATGGATTCGTAGTGCTGTGACTGTATGGAGGAGGCAAGTGGAAGCAGAATACGTTGGAGATGGCGAAGTGGTCGCGCGTCATCGGTCCAGCCATGTAGTAGTAGGTTCCTGGAGAGAGCAATTGGCTCTTTGTCTGAGGAGTCGTGATTGAGTACTCGTATGGGCTATCCAGGAAAGATGAGTTGGCAGTGGTTTCTATGCAAGCAATCCCGGCTTCAATCCATGGGCTTCGGTTCTCTTGAATTAGATGGAAATCCTCTGCCCAGTCTCCGGCGCCTATCTAGTGTGCTTCGTAGCGATTCAACCGTCAATTCGCATAAGAGAGGCCATCGCGACGACCTGTTTCCCGCTGGCTTGCTCCAATGCAAGTAAACGCCCCTCCATGTCCCCTTCACTCTCGGCTATCTTAAATCCAGCAAGGGATCTGCGTATGGGTGCGCGTGTGGGCGTATGTGCGTGATCGGGGGCCTTGTACAGGACTACAATGATAAGCGGGATTGGGAGGAAAAAAAATTAATAAAAATTAAAGAATAAGAATTATAGGAAGCTCAAACCAGCGTATCTGCGAGCTTGATTATGTTGCTTATGCCTCGAGGCGTCGCGTCGGGGTTGATTTGGAGGAGACTAGATCGGTCATGTAGCGGAGACGGAGGTATCGAGCTGCGAATCGCTTTACTGAAGGGTTCGAGTATTTCATGTTAGCGCGCGTGACGATGTCTCACTCACACGGATGACGTGCATGATGAAAACACACGAGGGGACTGGGACATGCAAATGATCCGCAAATGAGTGTAAAGAGGACTGGGAGAACACTGCCAAGCTATACTCGCACTCGTACCTCTCGACCGGCCCATGGGAGGGCTGCCCAGCGACGTTTGTGCCTGTTTCCAGAGGCGGGCCGTCCAGCACGTCACCAGCAGATCCAAGTCTTTTTCGTCCAGCATCCGGAGCAGCTTCAAGCATGGCACGGGGGCCGGTGCGGCGGCGTGTTCATTGTTGTCTGCTGCTGCCGCTGCTGCTGCCGTCACCATCGCACTGGCATTGGCATTGGCATTGGCATTGCCATTGACAGGCACAACAGGCGAGGCCTTGTCCTCCATGGCGACGATGCGGCCGCTGGCGTCCTTCCAAATCACCTGGTGGTGCTGCCGCCAGCGATCGCGAAGGGCCGTCTTGGCCGTGAAGTGGCCCGACGCCGAGCACGTCGCCCAGCCCAAGAGGCCCGGCGACAGCTTGACGTCCTTGTAGCAGCGGGCATCGCTGGATTTGCCGTCGATGACGATGCGCCGGGGCGCGTACAGGTTGACGTAGGCGTCGCGGAAGAGGTAGATGTCGTCGTGGCGGGTGCGCAGCCTGCCCACGGAGAGGTCGCCGGCGAGGCGGTACTTGACCTTTTTCACCACGTAGATGCGCGAGGTGGCCTGTAGAGGAGCGGCGCTCAGCTCGTAGTAGACCAGCTCCGGGTTGGTGGCCGAGTAGACGGAGCGGCCGTCGAGGGCCAGCGACAGCAGCTCGCCAATGGGCAGCTGGACGCGCGGGCCGTGGTTGGACACCTCTTGATATGACGGAGGAGCGTGCTGCCGTATCAGCGGCATGGTGTTGAGCTTGAGCTTGGGCTTGGGCTTGGGCTTGGAGCTGCTGCGGGAGCTGCTCTGGAGCTTGCTGCAGCCTCGCAAACGGCCGGCATCGCCTGAGAGCTGGATCTACTCGTATGTGTATCCCATCGTGTCGTATCGTATCGTATCGTATGCCTCTCACCTTTGCCTTGACTTACACTTACATCAGATCGGACGCCCCGGCCGGGCCAGGAGGCATTATGTCTACTTTTGGCATTCCAGCAGATGCGGGATGATGTATGCGCCTCTCACCTCACGCCTCTTCACATGTATGTACTCCCGTACCTGCTGGAAGCTAGAATGACAAGGTCTTGCCGCTACTGCTGGGCTGGACTGGACTCGTGCTAGCTAGCTACTGTCTGTATGTACAGTACTGTACGATATTCTATCGCATCGTATCGTAACGAATGAACAGGAATCAGACAGGCAAGCCACGGCTATGGCGGAATCCCAAAGAGGCGCTGCGGCCACGGCGGCTACCGGAGCAAAATTGTGACCGGGCCGATCGGGGGTACGTACCGAACGGCGAGGCGAGGGAAGTGGGAGCTCGAGCGTGTTTGAGTCGAGGCGCTTACATCCATCATGTACCTTTGTACGAGGAACCGGCTGTGCGTGTAGATGTGCCGTACGATAACCGGTACTCGATACAAAAACCGAGGGAATCCGCAGCGACTAACTCGAAAAGTAATCCTCCACGGCCCTTGTTTTCTCGCGTTGCTGTTCCGTGCCTGTGGAGCTCCCCCCGTCATGTACGTAGGCGTAGGTACGAGGAGTACCCAGCAGTAACCTGCGCTTGTGCTAGCCGGTGCCCCGAACAGCAGGTACATCTTTGGTTCCCCCCGTCGCGTGAGCTCGACGCAGCGCCTGTAGCGGCGCAACGGCGGTAGAAACGCGTGCCGGAAACAGCGCCGTGACGGGCAGAGACGACGCACGACCTCGATCCGCAGCCTTTTCCCGCCCTCGTCGCCTCGCCCCTGCCGCAATGGCAAAAACTGCCTGTCCAGCGCAAATCGCCATCGCCAAGCGACTTTTTTGATCGGATGGAAGCGCTAGAAAAATGCAGCGAAGCAGCCAAGTTTGCGGGGCAGCGGCGCTAGGCCGGAAATGGGGCATCCCTACACATGGCCGATGACGTCGGTGTGTGGAGACTGGGCGAGGCATATCCGAAGCCAGCAAGAAGGGCGAAAATGAAGGCCAGAGGGATGGATTGGATTGAGGCGAGAAGGGCGAGCGGCTGAAAAAAAAAGATGGCGATTTGCTGGGGGGGGGGGATTTCCGGGGTGTTGATGAGTTGAGGTTCCGGTTCAAGGGCTGCAGGAGGACAATGGCAATGGCAATGGCAATGGCATGAACAATGCCGAGCCGGTTATGTTCTGTTCTGTCGTCATGACTGAAACTTGGCCGAAGCGAAGGGAGCATTCAACGAACTCAGCGCGCCCGGATTAAGCGTTTACATCTACCGGCATTGCCATGGGGTTAAAAGGCGATCCCGGGACGCACCGAGGGCGAATTGGATCGTGAGGAAGGCCGGAAACACGAAGGAGGTGCTGACAGCACATTTTCACTTGGTCAAGTTGCCGAGGGCGTGTTGTTTGTACAGTACATACGGGGGGAAGGGGGTTGGTGGCAGCATCTCCGAGGTGAGGTGGCTTTCGAGATGCGCGATTTGCATGCCATGCCAAACAATGGGCTGGGAAATGCTGATTCGATTCCGCGTATGTATTTTTACAATACGCGTTGGAGGCTACTGTATTGTATGGGGATGTTGTTCGCGCCGCCAATGAGGCGGGCGGGATTCACGCTTGGCTTTCAATTTCAACTTATTCTTCGTCCAGGTATGTTGCCGCTCACTAACACCACTGCTAGATGCAGCCTCCGACGTCGCTCAGACGTTTGCCTCTACAGGAGAGAAGAAGAAGAAGAAGCAGAAAGAAAAAAAAGACGCGCCTTAGTACATTGTTAGTTCCATCTGCAAGATACACACTCGTACTGTAGTATCCGGAGATCAGCTTTCGTGATGGGCCTTGAATCAAGAGCCGTCTCTGTAACTGTAATTAGGAAGGGGGAAAAACAGGGCCCCCGCCCCCCCCCAAAAAAACATGACGGCGCCGAGGAAAAGGCGCTGCGTGATGCGATGCGGGTAATAAGCGCAAGACAAAGGCACACACAAGCCTTCCATGGGCCAGTTTTGCATGCGGGATTTCCTTCGTAGAATTTTCTGGCCCTTGGAAGCCGGCTGTCCCGGGATTCCGACTTCTTGATCTGGGGGGGTCCCTCACCAGAAGCTCGGCCTTGGGTGTTTTATTCGCTCTCGAGGCGGGTCCCCGGTCCTCTCTCGACCTTGCCAGCTACTCCGGGCGCACAGGCGTGTGCTTGGCTGGATGAGGCCTAGAGCCGTTGCTGGCCAAGAGATGGGACAAGAGGGTTAAATCGGATATCGGCATCGGTCGACAGCTTCGGTTGCGCCGGGGCCTGGCCTAAGTCGTATCCACCAGCAGGAGAAGCCCTTTCGGCGCCGCTCTTTTGGCTTAGGGCCCAAGGACAGGATAACTCGGCCTTTGAGCGGCATCTTGTTTCTTTACCTTGTTTGGACATGGCTCGCGGGTTTACCAGTGTGTTCTCGAACCAGCTTAGCCCAGGCGACAATCTGCCGTCGGTCTTCGCTGGCCGATGGGAAAAGTTGGACAGGGGGGGCGTGTGAGCTGGGTGGGAGCCCCAGTTGTGCTCGTAGTGTGGTATATGCGCTTGGGGGAGTGCATTGGGATGGATGGATGGATGGATGGATGGAGACGGCGCGACCAGACACTCTCTGGCGTTCTGGCGTCTCATCGAAGGAGGGTAGAGAGAAAGAGAGAGAGGAAAAAAAAGGAACCACGGCATTGGGCCGGACTAGGGTGTCCCCCCCAAAGAGACTACGGGCTGGAATAAATATCTCTGGCAAGCCGCCTCGGTGGATGAACTTTTTCTCTCCCCTTCCTGCCCAGTTGCGACTTGTTGCGTCTTTTCAATTGCCAGTTTCGCGGCTGCTTCGAGGGCGCAATTCTTCACAACAATGTCTGTCTTTCATCGACGAAAGGGCTCCCCTGGGGAGGACGATGTTGAGGCCGGTGGTCGTGAGGACCACTCTGGCAGCACCGTCGCTCCCCCCGAGGGAGACAACCTTCCAGAATACGCCGCCCTGGAGCGATACATTAGCACCTATCGCGAGGGCTCCCGCAGCGGCGACGACAACGACAAGGACCGTCGTGATGCCAAGTGGTGGCAGTTTTGGAAGACGTCCGGCCCCGATGTCATTGACAGTGCCGAGCCTGCCAAGCGGGTTGTCCCCGACGCCTGGCTGGACACCGACATCCGCACTGGTATCCGTATCAATGAGGTTGATGAGCGACGAAAGTGGGCTGGCTGGAACGAGCTGAGCGCCGAGAAGGAGAACATGTTTGCCAAGTTTTTGGGTTTCTTTACTGGTCCTATTCTATATGGTGAGTGAGACTCAGTCGAGCCGGTTGTGATGTGTTTCAGTGAGCTAACCATTGTCTCTCTCTCCAGTCATGGAAGTTGCTGCTCTGTTGGCTGTCGGTTTGGGTGACTGGATCGATTTCGGTGTCATCTGCGGTATCTTGCTGCTCAACGCCTTCGTCGCCTTCTACCAGGAAAAGTCTGCCGCCGACATCGTCGCCTCTCTCAAGGGCAACATTGCCATGCGCTGTACCGTTGTTCGTGACGGCCAGGAGCAGAACATTCTCGCTCGTGAGCTCGTTCCCGGTGATATTGTAAGCCAATGCCCTTCTCCAATCACTTGCAACAATAACAACAAAAGCTAATTGTTTCTCTCTCAACAGCTCATTGTCCAGGAAGGTGACACCGTCGCCTCTGATGTTCTCCTGATCTGCGACTACACTCGTCCCGAGGACTTCGAGGTCTTCAAGCAGCTCCGTGCCGAGGGCAAGCTGGGCAGCAGCGACGACGAGGATGAAGAAGAGGATGAGAAGAACCAGGAGAGCGCTCTGGCCAACCACCGCGCCACTCCCCTCGTTGCCGTCGACCAGTCCGCCATCACTGGTGAGTCTCTCGCCGTCGACAAGTACCTCGGTGATGTCGCCTACTACACCACTGGCTGCAAGCGCGGAAAGGCCTATGCCGTCGTCACTGCTACTGCCAAGGACTCCTTCGTCGGCAAGACTGCCGATCTCGTCCAGGGTGCCAAGGACCAGGGCCACTTCAAGGCCGTCATGGACAACATTGGTACCAGCTTGCTCGTTCTCGTCATGTTCTGGATTCTCGCCGCCTGGATCGGTGGCTTCTTCCACCACCTCAAGATCGCCGAGCCCGGCTCCCAAAACCTGCTTCACTATGCCCTTGTCCTCCTCATCGTTGGTGTCCCCGTCGGTCTTCCCGTCGTCACCACCACCACTCTCGCTGTCGGCGCTGCCTACCTCGCCAAGCAAAAGGCCATTGTCCAGAAGCTCACCGCCATCGAGTCTCTTGCTGGTGTCGACATTCTCTGCTCTGACAAGACCGGTACCCTCACTGCCAACAAGCTGTCCATCCGTGACCCCTACGTCTGCGAGGGTGAGGATGTCAACTGGATGATGGCCGTCGCTGCCCTTGCTTCTTCCCACAACCTCAAGACCCTCGACCCCATCGACAAGGTCACCATCCTGACCCTCAAGCGCTACCCCAAGGCTCGTGAGATTCTTCAGCAGGGCTGGGTCACTGAAAAGTTCACCCCCTTCGACCCCGTCTCCAAGCGCATCACCGCTGAGTGCCGTCTCGGCAAGGACAAGTTCATCTGCGCCAAGGGTGCCCCCAAGGCCATTCTCAAGCTTGCCAACCCCAACGACGAGCTCGCCTCCCAGTACCGCGAGAAGGATCGTGAGTTTGCTCGCCGTGGTTTCCGATCTCTCGGTGTCTGCTACAAGAAGAACGACGAGGACTGGGTTCTCCTTGGTCTCCTCTCCCATGTTCGACCCCCCCCGTGACGGATACCGCCCAGACCATCCTCGAGGCTTCCCAGCTCGGTGTTCCCGTCAAGATGTTGACTGGTGATGCCATTGCCATTGCCAAGGAGACTTGCCGCATGCTTGCTCTCGGTACCAAGGTCTACAACTCTGAGAAGCTCATCCACGGTGGTCTTGCCGGCAGCGTCCAGCACGACTTTGTCGAGCGCGCCGACGGTTTCGCTGAGGTTTTCCCCGAGCACAAGTACCGTGTCGTCGAGATGCTCCAGCAGCGTGGTCACTTGACTGCCATGACTGGTGACGGTGTCAACGACGCTCCCTCCCTGAAGAAGGCTGACTGCGGTATCGCCGTCGAGGGTTCCACCGAGGCTGCCCAGGCCGCTGCTGATATCGTCTTCCTTGCCCCCGGTCTTAGCACCATCGTCCTGGCCATCAAGACCTCTCGCCAGATCTTTCAGCGCATGAAGGCTTACGTCCAGTACCGTATCGCCCTGTGTCTCCACCTTGAGATCTACCTGACCCTGTCCATGATCATCATCAACGAGACCATCCGCGTCGACCTCATCGTCTTCCTTGCCCTGTTTGCTGATTTGGCCACCGTCGCCGTCGCCTACGACAATGCCCACTACGAGCCCCGTCCCGTCGAGTGGCAGCTGCCCAAGATCTGGGTCATCTCCGTCGTCCTCGGTGTCTTGCTTGCCCTCGGTACCTGGGTCCTCCGTGGAACCATGTACCTGCCCAACGGTGGTATCATCCAGAACTTTGGCTCCGTCCAGGAGATTCTCTTCCTCGAGGTCGCCCTCACTGAGAACTGGCTCATCTTCGTCACCCGTGGTGGCAAGACCTGGCCCTCTTGGCAGCTCGTCGGCGCCATTCTCGGTGTCGACATCATGGCTACTCTCTTCGCCCTCTTCGGCTGGCTGTCTGGTGCCCCTGAGATCGACAACCCCGTTGACCTTGCTCGCCAGCGCCACGATGGTTGGACCGACATTGTCACCGTCGTCATTGTCTGGCTGTACTCTTTCGGTGTCACCATCTTCATTGCCATTGTCTACTTCATCCTCAACAAGATCCCCTCGCTCAACGACCTTGGCCGCAAGGACCGCAAGCGCAAGGATACCATTGTTGAGAACGTCATCACTGCTCTCCAGAAGCTCGCCGTTGAGCACGAGAGAGACGAGACGACTGGTGTCGACCGATACCTCCTCGCTGACAAGGCTATTGACAACGAGGATGAGTAAACGGGTAATTTAATGTCGCGGATGTTTACCGGCTGAGTGGGACAGAGTATCGTTGGACTCCTTTTATCCCCCTGAATAACTTAATATCATGGTCTACGAAACTACTCGCCTGCGAAGCCAACAATCTACTTATTGGTGATCTTGGGGAAAAGAAAGGTTGGTCAAGGGGACCAAGTTTCTTTTGTGGGGAAGAGCGAAGCCAAACTACTAGTTTAACATGTTCTTCTGCTTTTTGGTTATATATATCTATATGCCTGTTGCAGACCATCACGTTGCTACAACAAGTCGGATGGGAGGGAGAAAGAACGATAGAAGAAGTTCTCCAGCCGTGGATGCATTGTTAACCTTTTGATTCCCCCAGTCGCTAACTTAATTTAAAACCTTAGTATAAACTTATATATTTAGTTACTATAGACTTTTCATATCTCGCTAATGTGTTACGTTTTTTAAAATATTCTCTTCTGCCTCTCTTCAATTGCAACTTGTGATGCTCAAAATGGTTTCCCTGAAAAAAAAAAAAAAGGTTAATACAGTCTGAAGACAGCTTCTCTTCGCACTCTGACACTGACTTGAACTTGGGAGTTCAATCTTACACACCCTACCACCAATACGAGAGAAACAAAATGGCGCAAACTAAGTGAATTTTTTTTTCTTCTCTTCTCCAGCTGGTGAAACTTGCGGCCCACGCCACCGGAGTTCGCGAGTACAGAAGGTTTCGGAACGGCGGCTCTAGCAACTCGAGCTACCGTCTAGTGTCAAGCCTTAGTGACTTCCACGCTCCATATTATTCGCATTCACCTTGGTGAGCTAATGACTTGAGTGATGTCAAGGTGAATGAAGTTTTTCTCGCCGTTGCTGTTGATATCGATACGACGGGGTGTGTTTGAATATGCTCGGTCTATCTAGGTGAGGGCTCTGTTTCGGCATTCGGGTAGAAGAGGGCATGAAACAATGATCATCGAGAGGGCTCAAACTTGGTCTAGTTTAACATGTACAATGTCAATTCCCATCAAGCTTTCTGGTTCCGCGTAGATCTACTTTTCGTATCTTGCGAATGGCAAAAAACCGTATTTCTCCCCTCAGCCCGGGCTGAGTTTAAAATTGGCAAACGTTGCCGGAAAAGACTCTCCTGCTATTTTCGGGAGCAACATGTACGCCCGGCTACGCTTGCGAAATGCCACTTTGGCTGTCATTACGTGCTTATGGCGTAGAGAAAAGCTCAATGTAACGTGGGCTGCCCGTGCCGTTGGCGGTGGTGATTGGTTCAGTTGGCGTTTGGAGGCTTGATCGATTCCGAGCTGGCCGGGTGTCGGGCGGAATGCTCCCGGATTGGACACCTGCCAGACTGCTTCACTATTCCCATTTTGGCCATTGTCTAGCTGTGCAGGTTGAACTATCATGGCTAATGTAGATGTTTATTTACGGGAGTTGTCGTATGCCAACTAACTTGTACGGGTGAGGCGTACATCGAGTGTTGACAAGATCTGTTATGGGTCAGAAAGGGGAGTGAGAGGAATGCTTGCTGCTGCCGTGGGTACGATGATGTACATGTTGTGGTGTACAGTAATCTTTGGGCATGGCTGCAGAAGCATAAACCGAAAACGTCGACTGACTGCTGGAAGGAAACCGGGTGATGAGGGTTCCCATTGGCGAGTGACGGCATGACCTGGATCCCTAAACTTGATGTATATACAGTCTTATCAAGCCGCCATTTCCATATTGGGCCAATCGGAGAATATTGTGTAACAACGTGAGAGGAAGAGTAGCTAGTAAGATGGAAACTTGCATTGGGTGATGTCTTGTTGGAATCTTGTTTCTAAATATACACATATCCACTGCGAGGTTCAGATATGAACTTTGGCTTAGTGTTCTCTTCTAAATCTATGACTTATTTTATACATGGACATCACATGTAGGGCATTTTCAGATGATGATATCTGATGATTTCACTTTCTTATTATTTATACTCTAGACAGAAGCAAAACGCATTATTTATGCCTAGATATTCCTTGCGGCCGATTACTGAGCCGCGGCGTGGAAAGCAGCAGCCTTCTGGCCACCCAGAGACAGATAGAAGTTGGTGTCGGGGAAGTCGTTGTCGACGCCAACAAACTTCTGGTTGGTGGGGAGTTGGTTGACCTTGAGCGCGGGCATGCTCTGGGTGCCTGAATCAAAGACTTGTTAGACTGTTGTATGCAAGATGAACATCCTGAAGAAACTTACCTTCGTTGACCTCGTCAAACATGGCGTTGAAGATGAATAGAGGCTTGATGGCCATGGAGGTAAGGGCATCAGCCTGGGCGGAAAAGAAAGAGCCATTGTTGCGAGGGAAGTAGTCGAATGCAGAAGGATTGGTGCCGCCGTTGATGTGGTAGGCGGAGGTTCCGGGGAAGATGACGGGTGCATACTTCTTTCCGAGGGACTGTAGCAACTGTGAGTCTGGGACCTGGACAGAAGAATGGAAGCCCTGGTAGCCGGCAGCGGAATAACCGCCAACAGTCCAAGGGCTGATAAAGTCTGCCGCCTTGTAAGCCTGGACAAAGCCAGAGTTGCTGTTAACATCGCCAGCCCACTGCTCAGGCACGCCAAAACCGACGTACAGGCCGGCGTTCTTGAGCTGGTTTGCAATGTTGACGCTGTCAGCAGCGCTGGTCTTCATTCCCTGGAAACCGATGCCGAAGACCATGGTGACGGGCTTTCCGTTCTGGTGGATGTAGGCCGACGACGTCGTGTAGGGCTTGATCTTGGAGTTGTAGTCGTTGAGGACTTGGTTGGCGACGCTTCCCTGAGAAGAATCGGCGCCGGAGACGTCGTACTCGACGATGAAACCACGGCCATACTTTTCAGCCGCTGTCTTGACCTGGTTGAGGATCTGAATGGTAGTCAGATGTTGATCTCTGAAGGGGGCTGGTATGGTATCATGGACTAACAGTAATGAATGACTGGTCGTTGATGGATGAAAGGAACCTTTGCACAATCACACCATCGATGCCGTACTGCTGCATCCACTTAAAGTGTAGGTCGACAACGCCGTCACAGGTTGCGTCGTAGAACTTGGCGGGTTGGCCGTTTGGCAGCGTGAGGCCGGTGTTGAAAAGGCAGTTGGCCGGATACTGGCTCACATCCGGGATGAAGTCAATCTCAACTACAATAGTGTAAGTCACATGAAAATTGCCATTGGTCTCGTCTTCAAGAAGAACATCTTCATACTGTTGTTGGGTCCTGGAGTGTTGCCATCCGCAGACCAGTGATTATTGACGCCGGCACCCGGTTTACGGAACCAGCCCTGGTAGCCATAGAGCCATTTGCCCTGAATGGTGGAGGCATCGATGACCGCCGCCGCTCTGACAGGGTGTGGGTGCGAATTGTGCGACGAAGCTGATGCCGCAGTGGCGTAGAGGAGCCACGACAGAGATGCCTTCATGATGAATGGATATGAGATGGTTGTGAAGTAAGCTTTGGCTTGAACCTCTTTGCTCACTTCAGTGTAAAACTATGGAGCAGCGTGTAAGACTAGGTATATATATCTATACTAGTTTGACTGAGATTTCTGTCTTGAACCCCCGGAGAGATTCTCGAGTCCGATCGCAAGATGGCACCGAGCCAAGCGGTGTCAAACGTTGGGCTCTGATTACTTCTTGTTTCAGTCCCACCACAGCTGTCCATCGACCGCTTAGGCACAAACAGGCAGCTCGTATGTCGATCTTGTCCCAATTGTCTTTCGCCAGCTGCAGACGCAGGGTATTATTAACTGCTTCTCTCACCACCAACATGCCAATTGTGCCTTTCATTGACACCAATTGACTATTATCCGTAGGCTCGTGTCCCCAAACCCCGATTACATGAAGCACACGAAGGGAGTATGAAGTAACATTACATGACAGCATTGACTAATCAACTGCCGACGCGGTCCAGATGCGATCTGCCTGCGGGTGACAGATGCTCATTCAGGCACAGAATAGGCAATGGAAACGGCCCGAAGGGAGGAAGCTAAAACAAGGGATGGCCAATGGGGATTATAAAATATACAGTTGTCACTACCACCCTCTGAGGAAAATTATGGGCATCTGGATGCCATGCCGGTTATTCGGTATAGTTTAATCTATCTGGGAGAGTAGGATAATATAGTGACATGTTTCGTGATGTGACAAGGGAATAATCGTTTCAACAATAGCATCGCAAACACAATAAGCGGACCAGGGTTGCGGCACTCATAGTGACGATGATCCTCAGCAATTTGCAGACTGCAGTCATCAAATTGCGTCTTTGCAGCCAGCGATTAAATAAATCGGCTTTTAGGGAGAAAGTGAGCAAATTGTTCTGATTGGTTCAGGAGTTGGGAAATATTATGTCTTGATGCCTTTGCAAACCAGTCCCGTCGGTTTATTAGCGTTTCATCTCACGTTTGTCATGTTCCTCCGAAGCACCTCATCTTGCTTGGAACCTCGCAAATTACCCTGTGGTATTCTCCTCCCAGGTGATATATGAGTTCCTTTTTTGTTGTAAAATAGACACTTATGAGATACAAGTACACACTCAAATTTACATGCTGCCGCCGATTACTGAGTGCTCCAACAGCGTCTAGTTTGCCACCGAGTCTGGCTTGGGCTGCTTACATTTTAGCGGTGTGCAAGGCATCGACTCCATATAAATGTCATATTCTGAAACCTGCTAGATTGACACAAGAGCTTCTGAAGCATCAGCAACAGCAGCAGCAGCGTACGATAATGAGTCACGCTGATAGGACTATCTTGTAAGCTGGCTTGGGAAGCCCTTATTGGCCTTTCTACACTCCTAGTTGGCTAGAACCAATCTATTGCTGGGCTCCAAGCAGCTGCATACAGTAGTCTGGAAGCTGGCTAAATCATTCTGTGCTAACACCGCTGGAGCTAACGCACGGCGATCCCTGTCCGCCTCTTCATATTTCTTACGATTCTTAGAAGGGCAAAAAGTTGTCATTAGAGCGATAGCTTGGAGAAACAAAGTTTCGAGATCCGTTCATCTGATGATTATTGAGAAGTCTCTAGCGCCGGGCCCAGTGAGGCTTGGACAATTCGATGATGAATGCTTTATGTCATTATGATAGTTGGAAAACAATGTAGTTTAGTTTTAAAAATGGATGGCGATAACTGCGGCCGGATAGTCTTTCCATTCCAGCACAACTCACATTCCACAGAGCTCACAAGATACTATCGTCTTAAATATCGACAGAATAAACAATGTCAACTTCTAAGCCACCATCATTCTTTGTCTCTCTCCCAGTCGCGTCTCTCAGTTCCTCCACCGACTTTTACAAGTCTCTTTCCTTCACTCCGCTTGATGATTACTCGGACTCCAACACCGCGGCATTCCGCTTCCCTTACAAGTCCAACGCCAATATCTGTCTCATGATCCACTCTACATCGCGGTTTGAAGAGTTCATCCGCCGTGGTTCAGAAATTGTACAGGCAAAGAAGGCCACTGGCGCCATATACACCTTGGGTGTGCCGAATAAGGAAGATGTAGATGGGTTCCTGGAAAAGGCTGAAAAGGCGGGTGGCAAGAGAGACCCCTTTGAAATGAAGGAGTATGGGAAAGATTTGGGATTATATACGAGAAGTTTCGAGGACCCGGATGGGCATATTTGGGAAGCAACAACAATGTTGAATGAGAAAGCACCGGAAAAAGCATGACTTTGACTTATTATTGTACTCGAACCCTCTGTAATTATTACCAAAAATTGGTTATGTATATGACTTTGCAGAGTTGCGTTTCATCTTCAAGCCAACATATTTCTGTTAAGTTGGCTCTATGCTATGATTATGAATAATTGAAGCAATGTTGAATCATATTTCGTAACCCCCCAAGTAGTTGGTACCAAAGCCGTCAGGGTCACCTCCCACAATAGTCGTTTCTTGTGATATACATTATGAGTAATAAGATGTACGAGAGGGGATATCCAATTGCTTAAACATTTCTTTTACATCACACTATTCATATTTCGTAGACTTCTGACATCGACCTATTCGTGTTCAAGAAGTGGTGTCTCTCGACAGGTATTTGTCCATTCATGTACAACCAATTATGCCAAGTCAAAGAGCGACACACTTATAGAGGCAATAATGAACCAACGCCTCGAGTTTTACATAGAACTTGATATTAATAAATGAGGGCCATAAAATTAGAGAGTAGCTATCCGGTATCCCCAGCGTATCATAACTTGATAGAGTCCAGTGCCTTCTATCTATTGGATATCCTGCTCTGCTAGCGCCTGCGACTGTAGCCGCACTATTCCTGTGTCTCTGCATCACCATTATTGGAACTTGGAGACTCGGCATGTCGTATAGCCAACTTGGGTTCTGGACAGCCATTCTCTGGAATAATTACCGCATGCATGCATGCTTGGAGATCCATCGGCGATGCTCGCCTCGTCGCGGGGAACGACAGATCGTGCATCTGAACCCCGCATGCAGTTCTCTCGACAGGGTTACACTCGGGGGCGAATGACGCGAAATTGCCGATGGGGTTGTTGTGAAGTTGACCATGTGCGGCTGGGGTTGTCATAGTCTCAAATCTTCTTATTGATGCTATTATCTACTATAAATTGAGTTGTTCATGAGATGTTGAAACAATAGTTGCGGCACCTCTCAATGGAAGTTTACCCATCATCTTCGTCATGGTTTCGAACAAGCTGTTTGCGCTTTATGCTGGTCTTGTGTTGTTAGGCGGTGCACGATCTGGTGCAACCGATACAGAGACAAGCTGGCACCGATTTGTTAGATCTCCCGTGTCGAGTATCGTCAAACCAATTGGCATTGTATCTGGTAGCACAATTGGGAATGTTTCCAACCCCAATGGCTTGATTAACCGCAAAGGCCCGACAGTACTGAGTGGAGGCGACGAAGACGACCTGCTGCCAACGGTAGTGGTGGATTTTGGGCAAAACGTGGTCGGTATCTTGAGCCTCGAACTTGGAGGATCACATAACACGTCTGTTGGGCTACCGGGGTTGAGATTGGCGTTTTCTGAGACGATGGAGTATCTCACAAACCGCAGTGATTTTACACGGTCCGACAATGCTAGTGGAGTAGGTTTAACATTGCATACTTCTTTGCAAGATCAAACGACTTACATATCGGAGTAGAATGAGAAATTGACCAATGGAACAGACCAGGTAAGCTTGAAATCTGTGGCTACGTAACCGATTGGCAGAATTGCTCATCTTCAAACCCTCCAACGATAGGTAGCTGTCAAGAACACAAATTACACCTGGACAGACTTTCATGGGTGTGAAAATGGCACCAAGGTTTGCTCAGATGGGCTTCACGGATTCCGTTATGTGAAGATATGGCTCGAAGCCCTGGCATCAGACGCACCATACACATCTTCGTTTGGTACCGTTTCCATCACGGGCCTGAGCCTCGAATGGTCCGCATATCTCGGAACACCAGATACCTTCACCGGGTGGTTCGAATGTTCAGATGACGAGCTTACTCAATGGTGGTATGACGGAGTATATACGGTAGACATGGGCACAGACTTGTTTCTCGCAAACGAGACTGAGCCTAGAGGTGCTTCTAGTCCAACCCTGGAGGGCAAACAAGTTCTCTTTGACGGAGCCAAGCGAGACAGAGACCCGTATGTTGGTGACTTGGCTGTTGCGGCACTGACTTCATATCTGTCTCATGATTTTGCTGAGTCGACGCGCAATGTCTTGGAGGACTTGGCGCTGCATCAGCGAACCGATGGATGGATCCCCCCTGCGAGCATGTGAGTTTTCTCCAATGGCCTCGTTTTCTCAACAATGCTAAAGAAACTACATAGAAATAATTACACATTGCCTCTGTTCGATTATCCGCTCTGGTGGGTTGTCAGTAGCGTTGATCTTGTGATGTACACTGGCAACACCTCTTATGCAGAGAAGTACTGGAATACGCTCGTCAGCGTCCTTGACGAGTATTATCCGTCGAATACGAACAATACAACAGGGCTTTTAGATAAAACTGCCGACATGGGCTATGGAGATTACGCATTTCTGCCGCGATCAGGGCCGGTAACGTACTACAATGCCCTGTACGTTCACGCTTTGTCATATGCCTCGCAGCTAGCCGAAAGCCTTGGTCGTAATGACGACGCCTCGAGATGGTCTTCCAGAGCTGCTGAAGTCGGAGAAGCGCTATTGAAGAATAATTATGACAGCAGTGCTGGTGCATTTGTCGATGGCGGACCGTGTCCTGGAGGGGAAGCAGGCACATTCTGCAATGTCCATGCGCAAGATGGAAATGCTATTGCTATTCTTGCAGGTATAACGGACGACGAAACAGCAGCTGAGATACTTGATTACTGGCAAAATGCGACGTCACAAGCGTATGGAAACGCCTTCTACGATAGCAGCGTACTGAGCCCTGGAGATCAATTCAACAATCGCGTCTACGCCTTCATCTCTTATTTTGAGATTGCCGCTCGATTTGTTACTCCTGGGAAAGCTTCGTCTGCCTTTGACGAGATTAGAAGGTTGTATGGATGGATGGCTACTCACGATCCCTACATCACACAGTGGGAGGGTATTGGACCAAATGGGACTGCTTATGAGGGTGGCTTTACGTCCATGGCACATGGATGGTCAACGGGAGTTGTCCCCTTGTTAACTAGCCATGTACTTGGAGTGAAGCCCCAAACGCCGGGTTTTCAGACGTGGAAGATATGCCCTGTGGTGGACGGAGGAGGGCTCACATGGGCCAGAGGAGACGTGCCAACTCCAAAGGGAAAGATTGGAATCTCTTGGGAGAGGAAGGATGTACGATCCGGTCTAGTGTTTGTGCTGGAGACTGAAACACCCAAAGAGTCTTCCGGGGTAGTCTGTGTTCCGACATTGGGGCTGGAGAAGCCGAAGATATATAAGGATGGAGCAATTCTTACACTGTCCACAGGCCAGGCTCAAGACTGGGTGAGCGTCAATGTTACTGGAGGCAAGCACAACTTTACGGTTGAAGCTTAGAGACCAGAATTCTGTATATTCTTTTCTATAGCCGTCTGCTGGAGCCATTTTTATGAGCCGTTCCATGTTTGCGGCCTGGCGGGATGCGTAGGGTGTGCATGACATGAAGCACGCCCTAGTGTTAGTGTTTGTCCTCGAAGGAAGCTTCGTCTATCTGCAGTCATCAAATGTGTTATGATGCTCATGGTGATGGTGTATCCCCTCTTTCGTTTTGACTCTCCTCTACTCTTTCACTTTCTTCGTCAATCAGCGTACTACCCGGAGGCGGGAAACTGGAAAATAACAACACAGTCATTCCAATCACGGCGATTGCCTGGAGTTGCGACGCATATTAGAACCATCTCATTCACAAAGGTTGAATGTCTTAACCACTTACCGCATTGCAGTAAAACGTCGCATACGCTTTGCCAACACTCGCCAGGCTCGAGAAGATTAACCCAAACAGCCCCTGCGTTGTTAATCTAGCGATATTCTCTACGAGTGTCACGGCGTTTAGGGCATCTGCGCGATGAGATTCTGAACACATGTCGGTGATGACGCCTTTGGCTGCTGGTGCAGAGCCGGAGCCGAAAGGTAGGAGAAAGGCGGCTATATGGCTCTGTCAATACTACAGATAACCGTTTATCTGTTTGCTTCAAAGGGGGCTTACCAAGATAAATGTGCCATCTCTTGGTGGCGAATGCGACGACAGTGGTGAGTGCACCGTCGACGACAAGACTCCATCGCAGGAAGATGAGGTCAAAGTGGCCGACCTCATGGTGCTTTGAGGAGACTGGCCTTGTTGGCTCGATATCCGCCTGCTCACCGGTTGTCGCATCAAATTCTCCAGGTTCAGTAGGCAGCTGATCATCCGCCGTAGAGATGGACGAATCGTCTGTGTCTTCAGGCTCTGAGTGGGAATTACGCTTGAGCATGTAACGTCCGAAAGTAATGATACGCGGGAACAAGATGATGAGGAAAAAGCTTCGCATAAAGGCGAATTCGAACATGAGCCACCCATTGTCTCCTTGATCAAAGTCGAATGCCGCGGTGGCATACAACTGGGTAAGGAGAGGGGCATAGTCGGTCGCGAGCTGTTTGGCCGCTCTGGTCAGTCTCGAAGAGAAAGCTCAAGGTAAAAAAAGGAATCTGCTACACTTACCACTCCAAGGAAGATGCCGGCGCAGAGGACGATGACGCCGTAGTGCTTCTTGATGCCGCCGCTTGATGTTCTTACGCGCTGGGGCACAAGAATCTTGAGCGGAGCAAAGAAGCCTGCAATGCCCTGCTGGCCGGGCTTCTTCTTGCTGCTCATGGACTCTGGGGAAATGTATGGGAGAGCAAAGTGTACGTAGGCGCAGGATAGGAGAAAGGTGATGAAGGCAATGTCAAAGGGGGCGCGGATATCGATTGCATCTCCAACCATTCCGCCAGCTGTCATGCCAAAGAGTTAGCCAGCGATAGAATGCCCTGTAATTGGAGGCATGCATACCAAGATACCCGACGCTCTGTCCAAGCATGATGCTTCCCTGCAGCTTTCCAAAGACAACAGTGCGCCGAGAAGGCTCAACAAGTTCACTAACAAAGATGTTGGTGATGAGAATGTATCCCGCTGGGCCGCCAATAATGGTGACAAGCTGTGTGGCCTGGATGATCAAAATGCCTGTTCGCTTGCCGGCTATGACTCCGAGGATCTGTGCAAGGACTCGAAGAGCGGGCACGAAAGTCTGAATCATGAGAGCGGAGCGAGGGCCAATCTTTTTGACAGTCCATCCTGCGATAAAAAGATTGAGAGTTCCTAGAGATTACGGGAGCGTTGTGTTAATGCTACTCGTGCAAATAACAACCACAGGAGTGCAGTCAAAGGTGAGGGGAGCACATTCAGAACTCACCACAAAGCGTCGTGCTCATTCCCAGAATGCTAAATTGAGCGGCGGTCCCCGCTGCGATTTCGTCGCGACTGCATCGCTGGCCGGGGCCTTGAAACGGAGGATTATGGTCGTAGAATTCGTTGCATACCATGAGATGGAAAACATACATGAGCCTCTCTGGATGTAAGCATGGGCTACATTTTGAAGACAACAGAGGACATGATGTCACACTGGTGAGGCCATAGATGAAAGGCGTGAGACTCACGGTACTTGAGTATAGCTAAACGCGACGCAGATTAGGAATCCTGCCGCCAAAATGCGGTTCTCGACATTGGTCAAGATGCCGCTGAGCGAGTCTCTGAAGCTTCTCTTCTGGCTGACCGAGACCAAGGCCTTGCGGCCAGGAAGCAGCGGCGAGGTCTCATCTGTTGCCATTCTGAACCAACCGCGCCTCTCGAACCAATCTTGGCGACTCTGGTTGACGCTCACTGCTTGAGCTGAAATGGCGGATTGAGAAAAGAGTGCTTCTGGCTTCCGGTTTCCGTAGGTCTAGCCACGAGCGCCGGTGGATCAATGGTTCCCCAGATGGCGAATAGAGGCCGTTGATTGCGTGAGTTGACGCCGAACCCGCAGCAGCAATTCCGATGGATTGTGGGCCGTTGAGCAAGGGGTTTGTTTGGTGGCCGATTACCAATTGATCCTTCATTGGATGGACAAGGGCGCGAGATAACATCCTTCTGTTGAGGATATCTTGTGAAGTCACGGTGGCTGTGTCCGTATCGAACTCTGCCTTTATGCTCTAAAGAAACCACAGATTACATAGTATATATAAGTCCATGCTTGGTTTTGCACACGGTCAGATGTGGCTTTCACTTGTAGGGCAACCTTGATTACAAGGTGGATTCTAACTGAACCAGGGCGATCCGCAACCGCAATTCTCATCAACTCCCCTAGATTACATGCACGCATCTACGTCCAACTTCTAGTTAAACGTCAAAAGCACTGCTTGCGAATATCGCACCGGAACAGAAATCTCTCCCTTGTTATTCGGGCGAAGCACACTCTCATACTGTTTTGCCACTCTCACCGGCTTTCCCTCAGCCAAGTCATAATCGTAACTTAATCCGGCGCCCGTAATATTTGTTTCGGAGAGCGCGCCTGGAGCCGTCATCAGCTCGACAGTGGCATATTTAATTCCCCGTTGGCCAGTGCTGATAGTAAAAGTCGTGCTCGGCGCCTTTGAGGCTTCGGCTTGGTCGGTTGAAGGGTTCCACTCATGCAGGTTAAGAAGAACGATACGGGTCAATCGGCCATTTTCGTATGCTGCGTATGCAGAATAGAAATCGCTGTGAAGATTGATGTTGTTGATTCTTGTGTTGGGGTGGGCTCCGATGAATTTGGAAACCATAATGTGACCGTAGTAAGGAGGATTTGTCGATGGTCCTGTGCCGTTTTGTGCAATGGGCATCCAGGCACCGTAGCGGTACGCCGTTCCTTGGTGCATATGCATGCGGTTTACTCCCTATTCACTCGATTAGGAATATCTTGGTAAAATCCGGGGCCTTGTTGACTTACGAAAGACGCATAGTAGAGCTCATAGTCAAGGATGAACAAAGCAGAGCCAAAGACGTTGGAAACTCCAAACGCCCCTTGACCAGAGACGCTGTTTGTTTCGCCCAGGGTATAAACACGACCGGCGTCATGATTGAGTTTACAAAGCGACTGGTGGACAGTGCCATTGATTACCAAACTCGTGTGATTCATGAGGGTGCCTGGTCTCGGTTAATAAAGATGGCTATCCAGGGCCAGAGTGGAGTGCTATACCTTGTAGAGTTGGGTTCTGACCAGTTGAGGAGATGTATCTAGACGTCTGTCAATAATTACATTTGATGCAAGAATGCCTGCAACTCACCCGTGCTGCGACACCTCTGAGATCCACCCATCTCGGTCATAGTCGAACGTGCTATTCCATATTGTCCATGGGGAGAAGAACGAATAAGGAGTGGTGATATTGTAACAGCATGTCGATGGAGCATAGAACCTCAGAGACTTGGCCAGGGTCTGAATATTCCGTGCACGGTCAATCCATTCCTCAACCCAGTCCTGCTGGGTCCAAGTTGGGGGTCGGAATCCAGACAATGCACCGTAATCATTTTCATTGCCTATTTCGAACAAGTGTAACCGATCAGGCGGAATCTGCAACAGAGATTGTGAAACTTGCCCTCGGAGATTCTCGAGATATGTAGAGTCATTCTTGTAAAAGTTTAGCCCAAAGATGTACTTTGTTCCCTCACTGGCAGTAAATGCTTCCCAAAATGTTGGGCCAATGAAGGTATTACGTGGCTGATCGGAATTGTAAGATGGATCCCAAAAATTGACAAGCTGCTCTTTTTGGTTCGCAGTGTAGGTGACATGATCCCTGGATAATATAGTAGGTCAATAATCCTCTTCTGCCGAGCAAGAGTTCGAGTGTCATACTGAGTATTTCCTCCAATCCGAAGAATCTGCGGCACATCTCCATTGAAGGCTCTTAGGTTGGCCAAGAGATTGTTGGTGAATCTGTTTGGATGAGATTTGTTTCCTGAATGATATGTTTAGTATTTTACCAGTAGCAGAGAAAGGGTCATAATCTACCTTGGAAGTCAACTAGAAACGCAAACTCAATGGAAAAAGACTGAAAGTCAAGCGAGATGGGAGGGCTCGAAGACTCTGGAGGACTTCTGGCGACATTAAGATGAACTGTTTCGCCTGCAACGAAACTCAAGAGAGTTGCAATGGACGAGGCCACTGAAGTTCGGACCATCTTACCTTTTACCAAAGAAGCTCAATATAGTTGTATTTCGTTAAGCGAGACCCGCCCTCACCACTAATATCTTGCAACTGCTGCTACACTTGGAGTCTCTTATATCCAATTGATCTTCATCTAGCTGCTCCTTGATACGTTGTTTTTTGAGGGGAGAACGAGAGCGACGTCATATGTGCTTCAATGTCTTGCCATTTACTACAAATCCGTAAAATAGGATTCAAATTAGCCTAAAGATAATTCTTAGTATACGGAAGCAACTTGTTATTCATATTTTCATGGTCTTGACATCGGATCCAAACAAGGTTACATCCCGACGAATCGGAAAAGGACGATCTAGGATTCCAAAATGAAGCGATTGTGTGAAAAATCGACCCCAGCTCTTACATATGCAGCCATGGCAGTCAAGCGGTAAACAAAATATGCGGAATAGCAAAAGAATACTCATTCAGTATACATGTTGATAACGAAGAATAAGTCATAGAGGCTTAGATTTCGTAGAGAATGCAATGCAAAGACAACTTCCCGCATAGTGCATGTAAGTCTCAATGCCTTTGTTGCTTCCATGATCGTCGCACTTTAAAGAACTCTTTGACTATGTGAAGCCATGGGGCACAGCATTTATAGATTAGAGTGCTTTTTACGTTTGAAAACACATAATTGTTGCCGTCTCTTTGCCGCATCATCAATCATGAAATGGCCATTCCTTGAATGCAAGTGCCAGACCACCCCGCTGATCATCCCATGAGTGAAGAATACGAGACCGAAGGTATAAGTAATCATCAGAAAACTACGGGTAAAAGGTATATAGCTAATGTTATATACATCCGGAAAGAGATGGAGTATCGGCAGAAAAGAATCCGCATTGTGACTGGCTGCATACACCAAGACCACTAACATGTGTTATAGTCGGCGACATCAGTCTCACTCTAATAAGCGGTGCCTTTTATTTCATTGCATTACAAAATCTTTGACCACTGTTTTCGGTGTATTGAGCAAAGGATTCCGTCCCAACTTGATGCAGATACAATCGTCAGAGCCGTTCATTAGCGAAAGTACGGTCTGCAAACCGCCTTGGCCACTGCCCATCCTTCATCAAACGCCGCAACCAGCTCATCCGGTAACGGGCCCTTCTCCAAGTTTGTCAAATTCTCCTTCAATTGCTGGGCACTGCTTGCTCCAATGATGACTGCGTCACCATACTCATTCTTCATCAAGCTGTGATGAACAGACCATCTCAAAGCTGCCTCTGCCGTGGGGATCCCGAGCTTGGCGGCGACTGGCCTGACAACATCCAGGGCCTTGAAGTAGGTCTCATTCCAGTATCGGCTTCGGTAGTTGGCACCTTGTGCTTTCGAGGGGTCAAAGCGGCTACCCTCTTCGTGCTCTTTAAAGTCAAGCTTGTACTTGTCTGTGAGAATTCCTCCGGCCAACGGGTTATACTGGTAAAATGCGATCCCGTAATTGCGAAGGCAAGGGAAGAGCTCGGGCTCTACTGCTCGATGGAGGCCGTTGTACACGCCTTGATAGACATCGGGCTTCTTCCATCCATTGCGGATGCAGATTTCACAGAGCAGAGCGGTTTCCCAGGCAGAATAGTTGCTGATCCCGAAGCGTTTGAAGTAACCTTCTTCGTAGAGTTTATTGACTTCGCGAAGAGTGTCTTCGTACGGAGTATCGTGGTCCGGTACGTGCAAGTACCACATGTCAACCTATTGCCAAACGAGTGAGCCAATGATGTTCCTCTCAGAATGCATGTACCGCGCGCTCTTTCTTTTTGACTCACCTTTTCGGTCTTGAGATCCTTCAGACTTTCCAAAAGGCCTTTCCGAAGACCGGCAGGTGTGTGATCATATTGGCCAGTGGACGGCGCTAGTTTCGTATCCATGACAATACCTCGCTTTTGCCAATCTAGCTGGCCAAGAAATCTCTCAGAACTTCCTCCGCCATACACTCGCGCGGTGTCGATCTCTGAGTGACCAAATTGCTGGAAGGACATCAGAGAATCTCGGCAGTCTCCTCCAAGGTGTGAATGCGAGCTTGAGTGGCGCCTAGGTATAGCAATTCAGCAAATGCGTATTCTTGGTGAATGAATACCACAAACCTTTGTCTCCAATGGTCATGGCGCCAAAGACCACCTTTAGTGCTGAATTAGGTTTTGAACCCATCGTGAGACTCTTCTTTCTGGCTTTCAGTCTTTGGCCTAGGGTTGAAAGCCGTTTCGAAGTTTGTTTATTGTGAAAAAACACGATTACGATGGTACAACAACTGGGTCGCGATATTTTTTTCGACAATCGGGGCTTAATCGCTGCGATTGCGACACACAGCGGCTTTATTAGCAGAGGTTCAACCCCGCATTTAGAGATGATGCCATCCCTGGCACTATCAAGACATGGAGATAGGTGGAATTTCCGAGTCTGGAGACCCGAATATATCACGGTAATAAGGAATATCTGGCCCTGATCAACACCATTTCGGCCGTCTTTCTCCGCAATTCGCCTAGTTCTTTTGACTATCTATCAAGAGAACCAGCATCTGCAATCAGGCTAGAAACGCGCAAGTGGAGTGGCACTAGGGAGAATACATTGAGGGGAGCTCACTTGCCTCGTATTTCCATCACCACCAGGGATACGGGCTTGTCAACTTGCGAATGGATATCTAGTAATATAGGCCTTTACTGAATGCAGGTACGTGTATCTTGACTACTTTGATCAGAAATTTTAACCCACTAGTTATATGAGACGTACTGATTGTGTGTATTCTTCTTCATACATCATGCAACAAGCATGCCTCATACACCATACAGCTTATTTATTCCTTCAGCGGAACGGTGTCCGCAAACAGAGACACACTCCAGCCTGGAGGGTACCTGTCTCCAATAATGGTCGCCTTGTCAATAGCTTTCCTGATCTCTACATTCTCCTCATCGCTAATGTTCAGCCGCAGCGCTCCCATGTTTTCGTCGTAGTACTTGATCCTCTTGGTTCCTGGGATCGGAATGATCATGTCCCACTGCTTCAAGAGCCAGGCAAGGACCAGCTGCGAATTAGTGGCATTATGCCGAGCCGCAATCTCTTTCAAAGTGGCAACCAATTCCAGGTTCTTGGGGAAGTTTTCGGGAGAAAAGCGAGGAATGTCGATTCGGAAGTCTCCTTCTTCGAAATCCTCGGGTCCCTTGATCTGTCCAGTCAAAAATCCTCGGCCAAGAGGAGAGTAGGCGACAACGGCGACGCCGAGCTCTTGACATGTCTTGAGCATATTCGTCTCTGGCAGTTCAATTTCCAGCGCAAAAGGGCTGTACTCCATCTGAACGGCAGCGATGCGATGCACAGCGTGGGCTCTTCTTAGTGTTTCGGCCGAGACCTCGGAGAGACCCAAATGCCGAATCCAGCCCTTGCTAAAGCGCAGTTAGTATATTGCCTTGATAGAGCATGGCAGAAACTAAGGCAACACTCAGTACTGAGACTTACTTCTTGAGCTCGACCATCGCCTTGACAGTGTTCTCAATGGGAACACTGGAATCAACTCTGTGGACATAATACAAATCGATGTAGTCTGTTCGAAGGCGCTTCAAACTCGTCTCGGCACATTCGTTGGCATACTCTGGGCTATTTCCAGCCTTGCCTCCGCCCAGGTTCCCCCATTTGGTGGCAAGAACAATATCTTTCCGCTTTTCGGGGTTGCGTTCAAACCAGTTGCCAATGAGCTCCTCGCTGTCTCCGTAAACATTGGCAGTGTCCCAGAATCTTTCCCCAGTTTCGTAAAGATGGTCGAGAACCTTGAAACGCTCCTCATCAGATTCCGTGGCTCCATAGAAGGCGCTGATGCCCATCGCGCCAAAGCCAATGGCTGTGACGAGGGGGCCATCAGTTCCGAGGCGCCTAGTGGGAAGAGACATGGTGGTATGAGTTCAACTGAATGGCCTAAGTTGCTGTTGATGAAAGCGATTAAAGCCGCAGTAGGCTGGTGTCAAGTTTAATCTGTCGGGTGTAGTTTGCTACACGTTTGTATGCTGATGCTATATGAATCTAACTATTGAATGGAGCTTTGAGGCTGCGTTTCACCCTCTTTTATCTCAACTTGGTTTTTGTTTGGTCAAGTCTATCGGCAAGTCTATCGGCAATAAGAACCACGGATTTTCGACGCAAGCGGGGTTAGATCGCGATTCCGGTGCTCGCCTTTATGAATCCGGCGTTAGTGGTGGCACGAATCGCCAAAAGAGGCAATTATGGCTTGTTCGAGAAGACTTGTAAATTTGTAATGGACCTGATGTCACCCGAGTTGTCAACAACAACCGATGATGGAGGATAATAGGCAAGATGGTTCATCGGTTTTACGTAGATGTCAATTTACCTTTTTCCGACAACTACTAATGCCGCTCTCAACTTGTCCTGTATCGAATGACTTTGAGATGTACCACAATACCAATCTGAGCAGTCATCTAAGCCGGACCTCCGATTTCGACAACATTCCATGTATTCATTGCAAGGAGGAGCTTTGGCTTCACTGTAAGGTAGGAACTCCGCGGTAAGGTAAGAGTGCCACGGTAAAAGTTGCCATACACGGAGATCTGGTGATGCAATAATTCCGATCAGTTGCGCCCCAATTAAACAACGCCTTTCATTCGATAGAGAAGAAAAAGTGTTCGGCGTTACGCCGTAGTCTTCAAATGTTTCTAACCATCGCCGATGGGCCTATAAAACGCCCCGTTAAAGACTCCACTGGCTACCTGTTTGGGATTTCAGATTTGTCTGAAAAGACAAATGTCAAAGACAGTAATTAATGACTATTAAGTAAGGCAGCTTCCTCCGCAATCTACCGAGAATTATAAATTGAGCTCTGACTTCTGAACCTCTGCAGCGAATTATTAATGTAAGGCGTTTTCACATATTGAAAACGAGCTATTGAAGGGAAATAAGACTGGTATAAATAGCATTGACCTGGAGAGTTAGAGCAAACAATATACAATTCAAGAATTCTATACGAGTATCGCATCAGTCGTATTCACAATCCTATCCTTCAAGATTCTGCTTAAACAGTTTAAACAAATGGCACTCCTCTATCCCCAAATCTGTCCACCAGTGGACTGTGGGGGCCGGAGAAGGTTTTGACGCTCTGCACTATTCTGAACAACCTCTTCCTGAATTGGGAGACAGCCAGGTATTGGTGAAGTGTGAGTTTGGCAGCGAGACTGTTTTATAGAAATCGCTATCCTAACAGCTCATACAGTAAGTAGAAGCGGTATCGCTCAATGTAAGTCGAAACAGCATCTCGACTTTACATCATGATGATTAATGAGATTACTTCTCAAGTACCGTGACCTTATGATAGCACAAGGGAAATCAATTCACCCTGTAGCTCCAAACGTTATCCCAGGCTCGGATGGAGCTGGCACTGTTGTCGCAGTTGGCAAACACGTTGGTCGCTTCACTCCGGGCGACAGAGTTGTCACTGCGTTTTTCCAGGACTATGTCGCTGGGCCTTTCCAACTCTCCGCGGCCGTCTCAGCGCTCGGGGGAGCGTTGGATGGTACGCTTCGTACCTACAGAGCCTTTAATGAACAGGGATTGGTTCGGATTCCGTCAATCCTGAGCTCCCTGGAAGCTTCAACACTGACTTGTGCTGGAGTCACCGCGTGGAGCGCTCTTTTTGGGGCTGTCCGACTACGGGGTGAGTGCTGGAAAATGGGTTCTGACGCAAGGAACAGGAGGCGTCAGCGTGTTTGCCCTACAATTTGCAAAGGCAGTTGGTGCCAGAGTCGTCGCAACTACGGGTTCCAGCGATAAAGTCGACTTTCTGAAAGGTGTTGGTGCTGACTATGTTATAAACTACAAAGAAGACGCCGAATGGGGCACCACTGCCAAAGCGCTGACCGGTGGAGGCGGCTTTGACCATATTGTCGAGGTTTCTGGACCCGTGTCTATGAGACAGAGTCTGAAGGCTGTTGCAGTCGGTGGCGTCATCGATATCGTTGGGTATTTGGGAGGCTCCAGCGGCGATCAGCCGAGCTTCTCGGACTGCTTCCAGCACAGATGCATCGTGCGACCGATTGCAGTGGGATCGAGAGTCCTGCTGGAAGAGCTGTGTCGCGCGATTGAGGCAAACCCAGAGAAGCTTCGGCCCGTTGTTGACTCCAAAGTCTTCCGCATGGACCAGCTCAAGGAAGCTTGTGAATACCAGTGGTTGGGCCGGCACAAGGGAAAGGTGTGTGTGGAGATTTCTTAGCAATAGCAAGGCGGTTAATGACAAGATGATGGGGTGATGTACATGTGTAGATAGAATCACGCTCTTGAACATGCGGGATTATGTGCCATGTACACCAAATGGTATCAATCCCTAACAAGATGTACAATCCTCATAGTTGGTATATACCTGCATCTCACGTAGAACATGGGAGTGACTAAAGCATTGTTCCCGACTAAAATGTATACCATTCACAGTCTGCTAATACACGCGTATCAAGTACCAATAACATGTAGATTGGCGTCATGAGGCCAACAGGGGTCTGTCAACCCCGCGCCAAGTCCGCGACCCCTCTTATTTCTCCCAAGTGCTCAAGATGGATGACGGCAGCAAAATGGGCTTCAAGTTAGTAAAGTTAGGGACGTCAGAAAAGACGGGCTTTGACGCCTCCGCTGTCAGAACGTTTGCTGCCTCCTCGGGCTTTTCAAAGGTCATGACAACACCCCCGGAGAAGGGCGCATCCGGGCCGCCCTGGATGACGTGCCAGCTCTTCAGGCCAAGGGGGCCCCATTGCTTATTCACAATGGGCATGTGTGTGTTGATGTAGTAATCCATGTCAAAGAACTCGCCCTCCTTGGGCTGGTTGTAGAGAACCGTGAAGTTGGAGGCCATTGTGTCAGGGGAATGCTCGCGCGCTCAGTGAGAGTCTATGGGAGAGTCAAAGTGTCAGTTTCAACTACTTGCGATGTACTGTCGTGTCGTTCGCTCATACTTTGGTGCCAAGCTGTGAAATGGTAGCCGTAATTGTTGAATTGGCAGCTTCGATACTCAAAAAGCTGCTGAACAAAGTATCTTTATGTGTAGGTAATTATTAGGTATAATTGTCGATTGGTGCTTGTGGTGGCTGTGAAGCAAGCGGTTTTAAGTTGCGGCCACCCCGAACGATGCCGAGCGGAATTGGTTGTTCTAGCGACGTTACTAGAGCCGATCAGGCTTAACACTCCCTCAACAAGATTGCCATCTTTGTGGGCCAACGCCCAAATACAGAGAGCTTCCAGCGGTCGGATACGGCCGGAAGGAAATAGAAGCCGGATATTCGTATGAGATACGAACATGAAGTCATGGCCGCGGCAAGCGGGCACTCCAAAGGAGCACAACAACGGCAATTGTTGCCTCCAATGACTCGTTGTATGGATACTACGCTGTAGTATAGGTAGGATTGCGTATGATGTATGCACTACCAATTTGTTGAAGCACTTTGGATTGTCAAGTCTGCTGGCTACAGGTTACTTTTACTCATATCAAATTTGGCATACACCAGAGGCATTGAGATATTAACCCACAAGGAAATAAAAATGAAAACGACAAGACACTAGAACAAGCAATTAATACCCTCGGCAAAAGAATGAAAAACAAGGACAAAAAAAGAAATACCATGCCATAACGAGGAATCGAACCTCGGTCTTCAGTGTTTCATATCCACAAACTGATATACTAACCACTATATTATTATAGCTTCTAGATATTTGATGAGTGGAGCCGAACTAAATTTACATGATAAACACTTGACAGTTCAAGGGCGACAATAAGTTTGGTTGTCAAACAATCTTGACAAAGGCATGATGTGGCTACAAAATTACGGAATTATGTATCTAATACACTCATACAAATGTGATAAAATGCATCGTGAAGGCGGTATAATCGCAGATGATGTATACATACAAACGAGCAGTGAGTCTTTTCGGTCCGCAGGCTTCATGCATAACGTTTGCTTTCTTCTTCCATTAAAATCACTACTGGACCATTGGACAATTTTGAGAATATCGCCTTCCTATTCATTTGGTCTCGACTCCTATTCAACTCCTAATCCTGCTGTGTGCGTCCCCAAGTCTCCATTGGTCGGGCTTAATATTTCGCCGATGTTGTACTTGAGATCTGCAAAGAGCTTCAATCATTCTTGCTACCGGCCATCATTGGCATAACCTGCACCAGTATAGCAACCCTCGAGCAGGAATGCAATAGTTTGCGCATTTACTTCACCAAAAACTATCCTCCGCCCAAACACTAGACATCATAGTGTCGCATCTCCGGCTCCGTCGATTATCGGCGCGGAGTCAATCTTGCTTCACCTGCTATTTTGGCGTGGAACTTTCGCAAATGCTACAGTTGCTTTTCTTCATCTCCTACTCCAACTTCCAACACCCGCGGCTAAGCCCGACTGCCAAGGACAAGCTTAAAGGCCTCAAAGCCTTAGGGAGGTGTTCTGGGTGGCCGACAAAAATAGTGTTAGCCAATAAATTAAGCTTATATGCCTATTCTCCGCTCAGATTGATCCATGCTTGGCCCGAATGCCACCCTAGCTTATCTAGGAATGTTTTCCAACAATGAGGGGAGCCTTTGTTCTTGCGGACTCTGGTTACTTGATCAGGAAGCTCATTAGTTTGCAATTCGTCATATGTCAATGCAAATGGGTGGATGCTGATGTTCTTTGGAACGGCGCACACCAGCGGTACTGCATCTATGCTTCTTGAAAGAAAGAAAGAAAGAGTATGGCGTCATTTCAGGAGCCGACTCAACTCCTGTAATGAGCTCGATGGATAAAATGAGCCACTACCCCATAGATACCGGGTCGTTTCTTTCAAAACTATTGACAATATCGATTTGTTTAGACTTCTAAAATGGTTACCAAAGCTACTCTGGCTCTGCTCGTGGCGGCTTTCCCGCTTGCTCTCGCTGCGCCCCTTGCTGGTAGCAACTCGGAGCTTCGACTTATCAAAACTTCAGAAGATGACGTTGGCCAGTGGGTGACTGAACAGGAGAAATTCGACAGATTTACCTCAAAGAACATTGGGTTCATTGACATTACTGATATCAAGGCAAGCATGATGCAACTGGCGTCATTTTTTCGTGGTCATTACAGACATCCTTATTGACATCAACTCACAGGATGATGAGGTGCTATCCATTCTGTCAAGGCCACCATCAGACACCTCTCTGACCACTCGTGCTGTCACTTATCCGACAAGGGTCGAGCATGTAGATGAAGCCCAGTCGCTCATTGCAAAGGTGTCCACCAGTGGTCCGCAAAGCTGGCTGACTACGTTTACTCAGTGCGTATAAGCCAATAACTCTCCTAATAGAACTCCCAGTACACATATTAATAGTTGATTAGGTTTACTACGCGGCATTACCGCTCAACCACTGGCACTCAGGCTTCCACCTGGCTATTTGATCAAGTCTCCAGCATTGCCGCTGCAAGGCCAGAGATCACTGTGCAAAGGTTCACCCATACCTGGAACCAGCCTTCCATCATTGCCCGGTTGCCCGGGCAGAGCTCAAACCTCAGTAAGCTCATTGTAAAGATGCTGAATGCAAAATAGCAGAGTTGCTAATGGGGCTCAAGTCATTGTGGGCGCTCACATGGACTCCACTGCTGGCTCGACTACAGCCCGCAGCCCCGGCGCAGATGATAACGGCTCTGGATCAGTTACTATTCTTGAAGCCTTTCGTGTCATCGCCCAGTCAGACTTCGCCCCCCAAAACACAATTGAGTTTCACTGGTATAGTGGCGAAGAAGGAGGACTTCTTGGGTCTCAGGCAATCTTCTCCAACTACAAATCCACTGGGAAGACAGTCCTTGCTATGCTCAACCAGGACATGACTGGGTTTTCTCCAAGCAACCAGCTGGCTGTCTATACTGATAATGTTGATGCGGCTTTGACACAATACGTTAGAGTAATTGCTACCCAGTACACGGGTGCTGCACCTCTTACCACGCGATGTGGTTATGGCTGCTCCGACCACGCAAGTGCTCGATCGAACGGTTTCCGTAAGCTTCCCAAGTTCTAAAAAAATCCATTCGGAATTATATTGACGTGTGCTTGACAGCCTCTGCCTTTGTCAATGAGGACACGTTCGAAAGGTCCAACCCCAGCATCCACACTGCTGCAGACGTAAGTATCGCTATCAAGATTACCTAGTTCTAGCTGACATTTGACTAGTCTCTCGATAAGATTCAGTGGCCGGCAGTTCTTCGACATGCCAAGTTTACCGTGGGATTCCTCGTTGAGGCGTCTTACCTTTGAGTAATTACATGGGTTTATGTATATTGTCGGCCGATGATGTAGTGGGCAGCCTAGAACTCATAGGATACCACGTTGGCTTAAATAAAATGAAGTTAAACTATACGTTAAGAAAATTCTGTCCAGAAGCTTTTACTCTAGACGTTAACACTGGCTGTAGTATAAATCCTTGGATTATGGTGATGGCAGTGATGCTAGCATAGTTGGCGATAATAGCCGATCCATGGATACAAAAGACACCTTGATGCTGTGATGGGGGAAAAACAACAACTATATTTCTTCAGAATATTGCGACAGGACTTCAACTACATGCTGCTGCTGAGCGCTGGATAGCTTTTCCTCGAATTAAACGTTTCAGTAAAAAGTTTGTACTCATTTTTGAATAGCACCGATATACCGCTTTCTTCCTAGAACCCAAAGCTCTCTCTCTGTGGTTGCCACCCTTGATCATAAAAACTGTGTGCCATATCCAGTGTCTTTTCCTCTCTGCACATCAACGGCCAATGGTCTTCCATAGTCAAAACCGCTCGACCATGTGCCCTCGTACGTGGGATACGGGGTTTGCTTCCAAATTCTTTGGATCTTCTTTGCTGACTGTATGAAATCTCTCCGAATAGTAGGGTAATCCTTGTTGACAATTTTACCATTCCTTTTGACAAACTTTCCGTCAACTAATACGTGCAGAACATCGCCAACGTTTGCATGCAGAATAATTGCCGCAACAGGATCGTCCCATCCGAGCATCGAGGGAGAGTTTTCAGCATCCCAGACCACCAAGTCGGCCTTGGCACCTGGCTTGATGACACCAAGATCAGGTCGTCGAAGTGCGAGCCCTCCAGACCGAGTAGCTAGCAGGAATGCTTGATTGACGGTCATGGGCGAATAAGTCGGGACGTGCCAATTCTCCAACACTTGGTTGTAAAAATGGAGCCTGACGGACTGCAGCCACATTCGAGCTTGTGTCAAAATATCGGCCGAGTATGTAAAATGAGTATCAATGCCAAGCGCGGCTTGGTCTTGCACATTATAAGAATGAGGGTGGCCATGTCCATACTGCATCTCCGATTCCGCAGTGATGGAGATGTACTGGTTGGTAGAACGAAGCAGTTGCAAATCGTTTGCGGTGATGAAGCTTGAGTGAGAGAATACAATGGGTATGGTGCCATTCAAAATGCTAAACTGCTGGACTTCGCTTGGAAGATTGCTTATACCCCATGGTCCGGCAAGAGAGTGCGTTGTCATGACTGAGACGTTGTACTCTTTGATGAGGGCTGCAATGTCCTGAGCCTCATTGACGTTTGGATTTGGCCCCCAGGCGTCATATGCAATGCCGAGTTCTGTAGGAGAATCTCCCACCAGCGCTTCTTTGTTTGTCGCCATTTCTCGAAACAGTGGAATCTGGTCGGACGCAGTGTAGTTGAGAGACGTGATGTTGTGAAACGCGAATGCCCAGAAAACTCTAGCCCCGCTGTCGATTGATGCATTGAATCCAGCGTAGGATGTGCTTGCAGACCACGTGTGCGAAGCATGATCAAGAAGAGTTGTCACTCCGCCATTCATGGCTTCGTATAGGCCAGCAAGTTGACTAATATAGACATCATCAGCCGTGAATTTATCTGCGGCGAAGAATTCTCCGTAGCGGCTGAAATATTCGGTAAGAGATGTGTTTGAAGCAATTGTCTTGAAAACCGTTTGCCATCCGTGGCGGTGGGTATCAACAAATCCCGGAGTTAATATCTGATTTGATATGTCGACAACTTTCGTTTTTGGCGGCAATTTGGACGGCTGAGTGTTTGCATTCACAGATGCAATGCGATCATCTGTGATCAAAACGGACCCATTTCGAATTATTTTGAGATAATTTGCACTGTCGTCCCATGCGATAATTGTCCCGCCTGAAAGAAGAGTTGAAGCTGCGTCGACAAAAGTGTCGGAGAGCCCAAGAGCTCCAAAGATGACAGAGCTGTAGCGCATGAAGGATGAGGTAGGCCGTGATCCTCTAAAGTCAAACAACTGGCTTAATTGTTTCCGATTGAGCGCCGGAGTTTCCCATTGTCTCTCCAGAGCATTGTCGATTGCTTATATAGTCCATGTCAATGCCGTTAGTTTGAAGCGTTCTTGAGAGTTCCCATGACACCAGTTCGGCACCCTTTAGCATCATTATCCAATAGAAAATCTCCAACATTGTCCATCCAACGCTGGGTTTCACTCATTAATTAATTGGAGATTTTCTCCTCATATGCAAGCGAGTCTGCGAAGCTCAAAACTGCCCAGTCCAAAATGACTTGTTACAAGTTATTGGGGTACGGCGTCTAATTTGTATAGGCATGTGGAACCACTGGTTCGCCGAGGTGCGGGTCCATCACACTTGAGTGATGAGATGCGTGTGATGAATGCAATTCGCCATTTACATAATAATTGGTAATGTTTGCGACGGCCTCGGTGGGCCGGCTGGAGCCCTATATATCATTGTAAATGGACGATGGAAGAAGATGCTAATATATCATAAACTTCAATGCCACTAGACTTTGGCCGATATCACCTAAAGACAAATTGCGACCCAGTTGAACGCGGTGACATTAATCATCACCAACGCTTTGCAACGGTGCCCCACGAGCCAGCCTGATGTAACATGGCCGGGTAAATGGTCTCCTCGGGATAAAGGTCGGATGGAAATTCTTGCACGTGTCTCAATTAAATAATCTCAAGCATAAATAATCCAAACATGTGCTTAGAGGGGGGGCACGTTCTGATCACCATGGATGGGGGGGAACCGGGGGATGATATGTGAAACCACAGTATAGCATCGGCAACACGCTACACCAACACCGGATAGTAATGAGAGAGATTCAGATAGCGGCCAGCGCTTCACACCGCCACTTATTTGTTACACGGCTTCGGGCTAACATAATCTACGCCCAGCTGAAGTGGTGTCTAGGTCGGGATTGGGGGCGAGCTCAGGTGTGAGCTGAGGCGGTTCGGGCTCGGACTTTAGTTTCCAATGATTGTTGTCTCTGGGTGGCTCAGAGTTTTATGTGATTCCTGATCTTGATCTTGTCCGACTACTGTTAGTTGGGAAATTGCCCATAGGAAAGGCTCTTCCATCTCTGCGTCCACAAAGAATGATGCTGAACTGACTCAGACATCACTCAAAGATTAGCACGAACCCCTTAGCATCCTGTTTCTAAAACTTAGACGCGTGTAGTGGGTCGCTAGGCTTGCAAAGAAAATTTGTAGAATACTTAATATCTCCAGGGGGTAGCCCTCGGGGCCAAGCTCGGAGAAGATGTGTACTCACAGACATTTCTTAAGATGGTACTTTTGAATATGCCCATATATGACTTGCTTAGTTTAGAAAATATTTCATTTTCACCGGCGCAAACTCAATATGTCAGTACCCAAGTCCTGTAAATACACGACACGGCTGCGTGAGGCTGACCCGTGTCCTCATTTGCCACTGGCAAGGGGTTATACATTCATCCCTTCGACGACATTGGTCATTTTGACCAACCGGATGCTGCCACATAGAACTGCATACCGCCTGTCATGTTTAATGCTGTCTAGCTTGAGATAGCTACACATCTTCGAGAGTGAAAATCAGGCTTTTAGGCTCCATATCGTGAGAACTAGACGCCAGTGTCCACTGGTACATGGCACTAGCCGTTCAGGCGTGTCAAGCAAACTTCGGCAGTTCAGAATCATGAGGAAGTTGAAATACTATTGGTTATTGTTAATGAATGCCTGGCAATGACTAAATGATGAGACAAGGGGGAGGAGACCTCGAGATTGGCAGCGACACTGTATACATGGTACAGAGTGTTCATCGTACACTGAGAATTTTATGCATATACTGGCCACTAAATCTTTACACATTGCTGATGAATTAGTGGCAAAAACAGAATCTTCGTCTTCTAACTGTTTGTCAACCCTGAGTCATAAGGAGGGCTGCTTTGCGATTCATACCTTGTCTGATGGAAATCTGATAGTGTGCCACTTCAAAGACATACATCACAGATGCATATATAGAAGGATTTCCCAGAGTATTGTATCAATACCACGTCGTAGATCCGGTGGTCGGTTGCCATCAAGACAGCAGTGCAGAGTTTGCACTAGCCTTCGGATGCTGACTTGGAATGTTATGAAATATGAACGCGCGTAACGGATGCACTCAGCATTGTACACAGTAACGCCGAAGTCTGCGAGACCCATAATCTGCAATGTATGAGGAATCTATTCCTTGCTCATGCTTCGTATAGCCCCAGGATCTTTTGACAAAAATACATACCATTGATCCCGTGAACGGGTACGAGCAACGGGCTTGAGAAGCAGAAAGCCAAAGGCATTCTGGTTCGGTAAAGATGCAGATAATAGTCTGAAAAATCAATGGGCTAGTTTTTTCCACCATCATCTTCTTCTCGCATATCTCTCTCATATTTGTGTGTTTGTGTGTTTGTGTGTCTGTGTGCACAGGGGGAACGCATGAACTTGAAGCAATTAGGGGGAGTAAATATAGGCTAAAATCTTGAATTTGCTCAATTTTTTTCCTATGGCAAAATATATGAGAGACAATACACTCAGCTATTACACAGCAGTTGAGGTGTGGATAGTAGCAATATAGTTAATGACATTGTTGTTGATAAGGTGGCGACTCTGGCTAACAATTTGTTGCCCATTATGCGATTCCATCCCTCGCGCCTTGGCTTCATTAATGTCAGCCACTTGTCAACATAGCATAATGGCTGAGCTAACTCATTATTATTGGTGGAACTTGGCCAACTTTATCTCGTAAGGCACCCTGTGCATCATTTGGAACCAATCAAGAAACAGCTGCGGAGCTGACGCTAGAATTACATAACGTGTGCCAGGGACTGGTCAGGGACTAGTCATCATTACAACTAATGGTGATGGAGGTTCAAGGCAAACCGGGCGAAGAGACAGATCCTGGTAGGCAGCTCGTTGTGTTACAATGCGTGGATAGCCTCACTTGGATGAGTTTGCTGACTGCGGAGAAAAGACCTCATCGTGCATGCAAGGTGGAAATTACTGCGCTGGAAACCCATGGAACCCTATGAATGCCCTTGCAGCAGTCAAGTATCTTTGAAATCAAGGATTTTATGAGCCATATTCTCGGATTGATCCTTCGTGAAGGCAAGCTCAGAGGCAAGGGTGTTGAAGTATATAATCCAAGATGAATCCCCTCAGAGATGCTTCTTTTCTTCAGACTCAAGCTCAACTTTGCAACTCACACTCTCCAATCCCCTCTAGTTCAACTCAGAACCCATCACACCAATAAGCAACAATGAAGTTCCTTTCAACCGTCGCCGTGGCGCTCGTCTCGATGTCTGCTACCGTCATGGGAAGTAGTGAGTAATGCGCGAAATCTTGAGGAGGCTTATACAGTACTGACATTTCATGTTCGCTTGAAGAATATCCTTACGAAAGACTCGACAAAGAGAAGGCTGTATGCAAAATTCTCTCCCTTGGAGATACTCAAGCTAACACATCTCAAGCTTCTCCTTGTCGTCGATCTCCAGGATGGCCTTTACAACGCTGTCCGAGACTTTGAACCCGTTACCTTCAAGGAGAGCATCATCGCACATGCCGCCATTGGAAAGCTGTTTGATCTGCCAGTTATCTTGACTACTTCTGCAGAGCAAGGTATGCCATCTGGCACTTGAAATACCATTACATAGAGCTAATTGTACAACCAGGCCCCAACGGACCCCTGCCAAAGGAGATTACTAGCATGTACCCCAACGCAACTTTCATCAAGCGCCAGGGTGAAGTCGATGCCTGGGACAACAAGGACTTCCGCAATGCTGTCAAGGCTACCAACAAGACTCAGATCATCCTGGCCGGAATTGTTACCGATGTGTGCACCACTCATCTCGCCTTGTCTCTTCGTGCTGAGGGCTACTCTGTGTGGGCCAATGCCGAGGCTTCTGGTAGCTCTTCTACCTTTGTCCGCGAGATCTCCAACGACAGGATGACACACGCCGGTGTGCAAGTCGTCAGCCTGTTCTCTCTCGTTTGCGACCTCATGAGGGACTGGCGAAACGTCCCCGGTGCCGCAGAGGTGCTTCCCTACCTTGACAAGTACTTCCCCGTCTACGGCATGGTTGCTAGGGCTCATGCCGCTGCCAAGCTTGACGGTGTTATCCAGCCTGGCGAAGCCGGTCTTATCTAAGCTTTTAATGGGACTAACGTTGGGCAACTAACTCCTGTGGACTCTTGAGATTAGATAAAGGATGAATATCCATAGTTACATAGTGTGTATTAGCTGACCTTGCTTGGTATGGGGGGTTCCTTCTGGGGTTTCCCACGCCTCTGTGCGAATGCAAGGGTAATTTGAATTATCATTTTTTGTATGCTCTGATAAATCGAGTCTATATTAAGTACATGTAAGAAGCATCTTATCCAAGGTAGCAAACCTCCCGGCTCACTTGTCGGGAGATCCCGAAGCCGGGCCAATTACCTCGACCCACAATGGCGATATGTTTTCCTTGAATCCCGAAACCCGTTTTAAATGGCCCCCAAAACCCTGTTGCTTTATAGGGCAATATTTTGCGCGAAAAGACCGCTTGTGAGATGACCGTTTTTCTCCCGCCTAGGCATAGCGCTTCTCTGAGCTAGCCTTTACGCTTCTTACCTTGCCTTGGATCTCCATATTAGTATTTGGACTAGTATTCACCTTCCCCTTTAATAGGCATTACTTACGAGTACTTGGTTGAATCCAGATATTTATAGTCCGTTTATATTTAAGGCACTGCGCACCCACTCGAACGGAGATGGTAGGATCATTTTTTCTACGCGGGCGAGCTCGAGCACGGGCACAAATTATAAAGCTTCATGTCATACAAGTTCAATTGGTACTAGACAACTATCCAACAAACATATTTACCTTGTTTGCCAGTTCCAATCGCTTCAGGACCTTCTTGGCAATGTGCTAATCTTTGTTGCAGAGCCAGTCAAAGTGAAATTGAACGTCACTAGCCCGTTGACATCCAGGGTCAGAGTATAAGCACCAGGGTAAACCCATCTATCACCGTTGGTGTCTGCACGAGCAAGTGCTCCGAGGGGCACCGTCAAAGTAAGCTGTTGGGTTGCACCAACGCCTACCTTCTTGACACGCCCGTACGCGGCCAGCTGCTTATTCGGGTGAGGCGCGGGGCCTGCGTTTGTGGATTTCAGGAACAGCAGGCCGACGTAGTCAGATGCTAGGTTTGCTTTGCCACCGGTGTTCTTGACGTTCACGACGAGGGTTGCGAATGTTGCTCGGTCCTTGTTGGATCCGGCGTTGTTGACAATAGTCGCGACATCAGTGCCAGCAGTCTTGGTGGATCCCAGTGACACGGAGAAGTTGGTGTAATGCAATCCGTAACCAAAAGGAAGGACAGGAGTACCAGTATACCATGCGTATGTTCGTCCGGGGATGCTTCCGGATGGTCGAAGGTTCATGTCTTGGATGTTGTTGTTATTGACATAGTTGGCAGGGTACTGTGTGATGGGAAGTCTACCAGCTGGCGGGCTGGCACCGGTAAGGACGTCAAAGACGGCATTGCCACCTTCTTGGCCGGGATATCCAGCCCACAAGATGGAGTTGACCTTGGAGTTGCTCAGCAAAGCACTGTCATCAATCTGGCCACCTCCGAACTGCACGATAACCAAGGGTTTGCCAAGGTTAGCCAGTTGAGAGATCAAGTTCAATTGGTTTCCGGGCCAGGTGATTGAGCTCCGGTCAAAGCCCTCATTCTCCACAGAGATGTCAATTCCTCCCAGATAAACGATGACATCGGAGGAGCTCGCCGCAGAGAGGGCAGCATTGAATCCACTAGTGTCTTGAGAGTTGATGGCGGTTCCCTGTGCGTACTTGACATTGCGCCACCTTTGTTGGAAGACTGTCAGGGGGTCTACCAATAGCGGTGCTGTACCGGCATAGTTGCCTTGTAACTGGGTAGTGGCATCAGCCCACGGACCAATGATGGCAACATTCTGGAGAGTGGGTGAAAGAGGGAGGGTGCCATCATTCTTCAACAGGGTCATTCCTCCAGTGGCGGCATCATGCGCGAGGGTTCGGGTTTGTGTGGTGTTGACGTTGCCCCAACCAAGAGAGCTATACTCTGCGGGCTGATCGAACCATCCGACCTTGACGAGTGCAGAGTACAATCGAATCAATGACTTGTCAAGAGTAGCCTCTGTTGTCATACCAGCCTGCACCGAGGCATTCAAGACGTTATAAGAGCTGCCACAGTCGAGATCAGTACCGGCATTCAGAGACATGGCAGCGGCTTGAGTCAAGTTGGCGGCATAATGGTGGGGGTCAAAAACGTTCTCGACAGCGTCGCAGTCGGAGACAACGTAGTTGAAGTCTTCGTTAAAACCATAGCCATCGCGAAGCACAGATTGTAGGAGATAGCTATCTGCACAAGCTGGGACACCATCAACCGCATTGTAGGCGCACATGATGGATCCGACCTTTGCGTCACGAACGCAGGTCTCGAACATTGGAAGATAGTAATCAGCCATGTCCTGCTGGGTAGGCGTAAGATTGTTCCCAGTGCGACCGTTCTCGATATCGTAAGCAGCAAAATGCTTGCATGTTGAGATAGTTCTGAAGTAATCGGGATCAATTCCGCCCTGAAGGCCATTGATCAAAGCCAAAACATAGCCCTGGATACGGAACGCATCCTCTCCAGGGGTCTCCATGCCTCGACCCCAGCGGGGATCACGGAATGGGTTGATGTTTGGCGTCCAAAAGTCCAATCCGGCAAATCCATAGTTGGCAAACGCACGAGCTTCAGTGCTGATAGCAGTGGCTACGCTCTGGACGAGAGCATCGTCAAATGCGGCAGAGAGAAGAATAGGCATGGGGAAGCTGGTCGCTGCGCTGAAGTTGGCTCCAAGAGGCGACTGGAATTGCACACCGGTGCTACCAGCGACGCCGTGAAGCGCTTCATTCTGCCATTGGTATGCTGGCAAACCAAGTCGTCCACTGCCAGAAGCGGAACTGCCTACATTTGAGACCTTTTCATTCAACGTCATGGGCTGAACAATGGCGGCGGCTCTGTCGGCAATGCTCTTGGTGGTGTCACAAACATCATTGCTGCAAAGGGGATCGCGAGTGCAGTCGGGGAATGAAGGTGTCAGGGGAGGGTTTGACGATGGATTAGTGACTTGGTAAATGTTGATCCTGTGCATCTACGTTAGATAAAAAGTCCCTTTTTCTCATCATATCTGATCCCGGAGTTAAAGACATACATGTTACCGCCTCCGCAAATCTTACTGGGGTCCGCAGGGCATGGCGAAGTGCATTGGCTCTCGTCAGCTTTGATGGAGGTGCTTTCAATGCGGTGGCCACAGAAGCATTGGCTACAGAAACGAATCATGTTAGAATCGAAATCTTGGATGGGCATCATTTCCAACGCTTTAGAGCCACTTACATGGTGAATTCAACTCCGGCATATTGGTAACCAGCCGCACCACAAAGGTTGGCACAATATTGGGGTGAATTGAGATTATTAACGGTCAAAAATGGCCCTGCGAGATCGCGAGGCGAGTTTGGATCATGATAGCAACCCACGTAAGTTGTCTGCGCTTGGTACGCAGGCAAACAGGTTCGGGATTGAGCCAGGTGGAAAAGAGCCATGGAGTACATCCATGGTAGAATACGTAGGCCCGCCATGACTGCGTCTGAAGATGATACACCAAGTGATATGGAGTATCAGAGCATCGATCGGTGCGCCCGAGTTCCTAATGATAGCTTTTCCTTCTGCCTTCCGAAGCAATAAATTCCCACATATTATATACATGTCTATTTTGCATGTGCATCCCTCTCCGCTCATTCTCGCTCGCCGCTTTCTGACTGCATTGAGAAATGGCTTCATGTCTCTTCCCAGTTTCTTAATCGAGCAAGTTTTGTTTTGTCCCGACGGATATGACAAACTGCGGGCTGGCAAACTTCTTTGCCTCTTTTCGTATGCCGATCCTCTCCATCTCCGGGTACGCCGTCACTTACATCTGCCAATGTTACCCTGGACGAAGGGTACAAACATGAAATCTCCTAAAACCCATCCGCTTTCCCCAGATTTTCCCGTCTCCTAAAGGGTAGATTACCGGCGGCTCCTTCATCGACAGCCAAGCCATTGACAAGGCCTTCCCCGCAACCCGATCTGGTATTTCGTGCCTCTCCGCCTTGTTTAGTCGCGATGTTTCGACTTGGTGTGTGCCTCGGGAGGGTGAAGGATGCCGCTACTGCAGTTAGGCTTATTTGTCTGGCTCGATCTTGGTGTCATTTAGCCTAAAGTGAATCCAGAGCAACGTGATATTAGCTCTGCCTGCAGTGTAGCGTTGGGAAATGCCGGCTTCAGGCACCCAACGTTTCCACTATGCATAGCAAATCCGGCACATCGCCTTAACAGAGTTAGTTTTCTCCCCTATTCTTTATTCTCCGTTGCTCGATCTTGTTTTTTTCGGTCGTTGTTACGCAACATCGTCACAAGTACTTGATTTGAAGCCAATGAGAGGGGGTGAAACATGCATTTCCTTACTACAAAGATGGTAGGAATCCGACCGAGATTACTGCCGAGCCGAGAGTGCAGCCGATGGGTTTGCGGGAGTCGACCAAGACCCCGTATTCCGTACCACGTTTTTCATCGCCCTTGGCAATCCGCTATTCATACACGAGGCTATTCGGGTCTTCGAAGTCGGGCTTTCAATTGAGGGCTCGCAAGTAAAAGGGGCTAGCAGTGAGCTTCTTGATCTGGACTAGTTGGTGTCCAGCTGTCAGACACGGCTGGGATGCGCCCTATTCAATAACGATTACAACAGCATCAGACCTAAGCAATATCTATTTTAGCATCGGATGATTGTGGGCTTACCTCGTTCTTACTCCAGAAAGTCGGGGCGGTATTCTAGGTGCTGAAACATAGTAAACTCCGTGTTTTCCGATGCTCGGAAAAGGAAGCCGCACGGCAAGCGAATGATATGGAGCAGTAGTTTATGACGAAATGAATAGGAGAGACGAGTTGGGAAGATAAAAGCGAGCAAGGGAAGCGCTAGGGACTTGCTCTATTTCTCAGGATTCTTCAGTACTCAACAGGCGCGCTCTTGTCAACTACCCCAAAACTACTATCTTCTTCTTAGTTTGGGTTATAGACTTGCCCTATCGAGCCCGGCATGAAGGCAACTCTCAAAAACGGCCTGCTAACAGCGGCTACGCTGCCGGCCATAGCTTCTGCCGCTTGTATCTCCTCGGGTAACCAAGCTACGATCAACAATGCTCTGCAATCTGGGGGCAATGGCGCCGTTGTTCAGCTCTGCCCCGGTGCCTTGATTCAGATCACCGATCAAATCAGCTTTACTGCCGACAACCAGGAAATCTCCACCCAGGGCTACCCTACGGACAGCTCAAGGGGTACCATCCAGGTTGCTCCAGGCAGCTCTGCCAGCACCTTGATCTATGGCAAGAACTTCAACAACATCCGGATCAAGAACCTCCAGCTTGAAGGCAACAGAGGCGGAGCTGGCCTTTTCCCAGGTGGCGCTGCCAACATCGAGATCGGCGGCTTCACCACCGGCCAAACCGTCTCCAACGTAGCGTCGCGAAACCCTCGCGGTTGGAGCTGTCTTCATGCCATTGGCTCTGGAGATAACAACAATCCCTGCAAGAACGTTACCATTATCAACAACGATATTGGTCCTTGCGGTCAGTCTGGCACTGATGCCAACGGAAACGGCCAGTGGGCAGATGGTATCTCACTAGACTGCACTGCTTCTCTTGTACAGGGCAACACCGTAAGTGGCAGCCGCAAATAAAGAGGAATTCCGTAGGCTAATCTCTCCGTGATAGATCAATGGCCCTACCGATGGTGGCATCGTCATCTTCGGTTCTCCCGGTAGCACCATTACTGGCAACACCATCATCTCGTCCCCCGACTATGTCGGCTTCGGTGCCATCAACATGGTCGATGGCGAGTACGATGGTAGCTACGCTGGCGTCAGCGTCACCAACAACAACATCCAAGGCCAGAAGCTGTTCAACCTTGGCATTGGAATTGGTGCCAACGTCTGGTCCTTTGGTGATCCCCCGCCACCGCTGAAGGGCCCTGCCACCGTCACTGGCAACACCATCAGTGGCCATGTCAGCTTCCCCATTGCCATCAATGGATGGTCCAACGGCCTGACGGTATGTGTTTTCCAGTTCGCCTGTTATGCCCATCAATAGTCTGCTAATATCTTTTGCAGGTCACCGGAAACACCGTGTCGGGTGTTCCGTCTCCCAAGTCCAGCTTCTCGGATGCTTCCCAGTGCAGCTCACCCATCCAGAGCGTTTTCAACCAAAACGCAAACCTCATCTACTACCCAGCTGGAGTCACTGGATCCCAGAACCTCCAGTCTGGATTTGTCGCTGCCCCTGGCAACACCACCAACTTCTTGTGCTCAACTATCGCACTTCCCAACTCGGTCACCTTCAATGCTGGACAGTTAACCATTACCACCGATACTGGCCCATTTGCAAGCGTTCACAACGTCATTGCCCAGTATCAGGGTGACAACAACCTTGTGGTTCTTCAGTCCGGTGTACCTGTCTGGGCTAGTGGACATACCCTGGACCAGGGATGCGGTAGCCCTTCCGGATGCCAGTTGAGGTTCGATTCCAGTGGTAACCTTGGAACTTACTTCAACAACGCCGTTCAATGGCAAACAAACACTGGGGGTCGGGGTAAGACCATGGTTGTCCTCAACCAGGCTCCTTGGATTCAGATCAAAGATGGATCTGGCAATGTCATTTGGGACACCACCAAGAGCACCTAAGTCCGAAAAGACGACCCAACTCACTGCTGTATATAGTATGACAACGTAAGTACGCGTATATATCGCGAATGAATTGAGGAGTTTGTTCCGTCTTGTATCCATATGCTTCATGACTGCATCCGCACAAGCCGTACTCCGCGCCCATATAAATAACTAGTTGTGGGACTGACCACGTAATTAACAGTGGTTTTCTCTATACACGTAAAGATGTCCAATCAAAAGCCATGTATATTGGAAGTGGCTCTACAGCACAAATTAGGAAAATGCCCAGGTTGAAAACGTTTCCTAATTGATACCACAGGGCCTCGTATTCATGTTAGTATACGAGTACGAGTAGCGGGACAGGTTGAGCGCTAAATGCTGGCGTTTCTGATAACATTCATCAACCGGGATAGAGGTAGGCAAACAACAGCCTTGGCGAATCCAATTGGCTGCATTTTCTTACCGCAGGGGTACATATCCCTTTCTCTCTTAAGAAATATGACACTTTCGAGGCAGAGCTGGTTCACAATTGTTAGCTTTGCCAGGTAGACCGCTTAAGCCACTCAGCCCTAAGGTTAAATTTACAACTAACCGGCTAGTGCTGAAACGAAGTTATCGCAACTAGCTCATAATAGCGGTCTAGCCGAGGTTTCTTAAAAGTACCCCAGATGCGGCACGTCCCTGAGTCGTTCATCATGAACGATCTGATTGCTTTAGTCTGTTGCTGCTGTCTTAAATATGGCAGATAGCATATTGAGAGATGCTTTCGCGTCAATTCGAGGCCAGGACGCGTCAATATCTACCACGTCCTATCTTGTCCTCTTAGCTACTCTTTTTATCGCCTCTACTTGGGTGTATTCACGCTTTAAAAAGGACCAGCTCAAAGATGACTTTCCTCCGTGGATTCCGCTAGAGGTTGGCGTGAGCAGCGCATTAATTCAAGCCGGTGGCACTGCTTCAACTATTTTGTTTGTTCTTGAGTCAGTATTCTGCATTATCTTCCACTAATTAGAAGATAGTTCGCTCCTTTCGCGCGGTAAAGGGTCCCTATTCGGTCTCACGTCACGACACCAAATCCTGCACAACCTCGACAACATTGACAGAGTGTTCACCAAGGGGCCACATATTCTCAGCGCCGACGTTTTGGGATTGCGTTTGGGCATTCGTGTCTTCGGTGCTAACCTGACTCAAGATGCCTGCGAAAAGTTTATGGCCATCAACAGAAAGTTGACGCAGATAATTGAACGATACTTTGTAAACGAGGCTTCGGCAACGGCTTCAATCCAGGCCGCCAATATTCCGGGAAAAGTAGCCCAGCTGCTTAGCTTTTCACCGGATGCTCAGAAACAACACCAGTGGGAGCGATTTGCATCCCTTCGGGTTATATCGGGTGATTCTAAAGGACAACCGGATGCCGTTGAAGCAGATCTTGAGTCGCTCATGAGAGACTTTGGCGCCTGTGTCTCCATTCCGCGACTATATGGCCAGGACTTTTTGGATCGCAATCACAACCTTCTTGAAGATTTCTGGAAATTCGACAACAACGCATTCCCTCTACTCGTGATTGGCGTGCCGACCTGGGCTCCTATCAAGTCTTTCAAAGAGGCTCTCGCAGCTCGTACTCGCCTCCACGATGCGCTCGAAGGGTTTTATAATCGCTTGAACCAGCACAAGCGCGGCCTCGCCGTGGACTTTGACGCCGATATGAGCGATGTTAGTTCTGCTGCCATGGAGAGAAACAACTTTCTCGAGGAGAACGGTGTCCCTATGCGCGCACGAGCAGAGCTCGAATTGGGCACTTTTTGGGGATTTGAATGCCAACATGCAGCCAATGGTTTTCTGGCTTCTGCTCTATATACACTCTACTCCTGGGCTATTGGATGAATTGCGGGAGGAGGTCAGCTCTTGCATTTCTTTATCAACGGCAACTTGCCCGCCGCAAATCACCGCGTTTGACTTTTCACGGCTGAGCCATGAGTGTCCTCTTCTAAAGTCCTGCCTCTTCGAAACCTTTAGACTGGTCGAAGAACCAACATCTATTCGATATGTGTCAAAACCCATGACGGTGCCCGATGGCAATCACGAGCACCACTTCAAGCCGGGAACCTGGCTTTCAGCCCCTCACGCCCTCCTCCAATCCGACCCTTCAATCTTTCCCGAGCCCGACAAGTTTATTCCGGATAGGTTCATTGAAACAGACAAAGAGACAGGCGCCCGAGTCGCCCGATATGGAAAACTTAAACCATGGGGATCCGGATCGGCAGTATGCAAGGGAAGGACGTTTGCTGAGAAGGAGGTCATGGGCATTGTTGCTTGCTTCATCACATTATGGGATATGGACAATGCTGAAGGTTCGTGGAAGCTGCCTAGTATGATTCCTGGTACTGGAGTCAAGCGCCCACAAAAGGCCATTCGCGTTATCCTCAAACGCCGCAGTTTTGTATAAACAACCACTATCTTAATGACCCTTGTCTATAAAGGATGCGACAGGGCTACTCATGACCGTCGTGATGAGACAATCAGCGGCATTGGTGAAACAAAGAGAAACCGCAGGCCGGCGAATGCTGTGGTATTTATATAGTATCGAAGATGTGCATCGTCTTGCCCACAGAAAATTTCACTGGGACCATTCTAACACGATATCGTGCATGTACGAGTAATATAATAAGTAATAATCGAGGTTACAGGGCTTTGGGAAACTTGACAAGGTTGCAGAATGCAAGCAGTAAAATGCAGTTTCCTTTTCATTACGGATTTGCCAGCACTGCGTCTTGAAATTGGTAGCGATATAGTAGCGGATAGTAAGAAATATTAGTAATAGTAGTAGTAGTAGTAATAATAATAAATATGAGATGATAAAGATAGATGTAAGCAGCTATTTTAAAGGGCTAAGCTGATAGATTGGGTGTCTTTCTTTTACATCTCATACAACACGCTTAATAATACTGCACATACAGTTTCAAGATGCTATATAAGGGGATTCATTTCTTAATCGTCTCTTCCTTGAAAGATCTCAGCCCTTGACTATATGTATCTGAGTTTCTCATGTCGTCTCTGACCAAGTGACGTGGTCACTCCAGAGCCACCACTTCGAGATACTGACCTAAACGCTCAACTATGGCAAATACTACACAGCCATTGTGCATCTTTCACTACTCGATATTGTCATCTGGTCATATTCAAACTCTTCAGCCAGTGATCTCGCCATCGGTCGCATTCCAGCTGTAGGGTAGTCTTGCCTCACAGAATGACGCGGGATGAGGATCACGAAGCTGCCCGTGTACTGGAGAAACGGCGCAGCATGGTCACCATTCCGGGATAATTAAAGTCTCTTCAAAGTATTCTGTAGAATTCTGTGGCGATAAGGTCACATATCTAAGCGATTTAACAGTTGGATCTCCTGGTAACCTTGTAATAGCACATCGACACCGTTGATGTTGTTCCTGCCGCCACAGCCAGCATCATGCGCAGGAATAAACACAGTCAGACGTCACTGATGATACAAACCTGATATCTGGAAATAATCCAGGTGTAACGGGCATACCTGTGACCGGAAATATAAAATTCAACGTCATGTGCGACGCTCTCAATCTGTTGGCAAAGTTTGTTGAACCCGATTCTGTCCTCCTTTGACACCAATGTCTGCATACAGCTAGCATGAGGTACGATTCAACCACAAGATATTTTTTTATTGGAAGTTTGCCATCGAATTTTGGCCATTCGTGAGTATACTGCTCATCCATAGTATTATTCCCCAAAGACCAGGATTATTATAAGTCTACTGCTGTCTCGGGGGGCACTACAAAGGACATAGTCACCGCTGTCAGAAGACCACTGGTATATATGTCTGTTTGCACATGCTTACGCAGGCACATTATCAATCTATGTCCTTTAGCGGGAGCAAGCAAAGAACCTGGAATGGGCGGGTCGAGACCATACTGTAGACCTCAAAGCCCTGCCCCGGCAGAACCTGTGCTGTCTGATTCGCGGAGTGCGCTGATTTAAATCGCCGAAAGCAGGGAGGGCCTGCGCAGGAACAGCATGAGATCCGATTGGGAGGGCAACGACTGATTGATGGACTCCAAACTTGGATTCCGGCGAGTTCCGCATCACTAATTGGGCAAGCTGTACGTGGGGCTATAACATCATTCACTATCCCGTTCCTATGTTTTGAAGCTATTCTAGGCACTTGGATATTTGCCTAAACGCAGCTAGAATGAAGGCAGGTTTTCTCTGCCATTCCGAAATACCGCTAGCAGCGTTGTGATTTTCTCCTAGCGAGAAAGAAAGGGTGCGTAGATCTGCGTGGCGCACGGGAGGACAGACGGCATCTAAACATCTAAGCATTCTAACTTAAAGTTGTTGTTTTTGCCCTTCAATGTCTGTTGGGCGGAGACAACCTACAATAATCTTGAACTATATCTAGTAATCTTAAAAACAACGTTCTCATGATTCTTGTCCAGCGGGCTACTATTTTAAGGCGTGGGTTGGTGGATCTCAAGCCATACTCGATATTCAGATTGAGAATCCACCGCGTCCATTGCTACCTGTCTATGCTACGATACATCGCCAAGCAAAGCTGTTTCCTCTGGAGTGCCGGCAGGTAATGCGACGCCAGAATACCGACATAATTCCGGACCCGAAAGGCGTTGAAGCTGAGGACGGTACATGGAAGTACCAAGGGTGTCTGAAGAGATCTCAGGGAGGATGCTATGTGTGGTGTATATTCCCAAGGCTACGTGTACCGCCACGTCTTCCGTCCTTCTGCACGACACTGGATGTAACACAGTTTCGTCCTGCGCTCGGCTTAGCGTCTCGGAGGCAAAAAATAGCTGCCAATCCTTCCTCTAATCCCCGCATGTCTTCGTGGGTCTAGGCACGGCCCGCCAATGGACCAATAGAGAAGCCCTGAAAGCTTCATTTTTGGATCAAAACCGGCAGACCTCGATGCCCTATGGCCGATAATTGAGGGAGGGGGTTGCACAGCCGTCTAGTGTCTGACATTTATGGAGTTTGTTCTGCTGAGTATAAAGGATCCGTGGCCCATTGAACGGATAATCGGAACGAGTTTGCCCTGATGTTTTCATGGGTTGACCAAAACACTCCACCGGCTTATACGTGAACGAACGTCACGATGTGACATGGTGGGCTTTGATTGATGCAAATTCACGGATGTTTCGGCTCTGAGTAGGCCAATCCTGTTTCTCAAGCTTTCCATTTCGAGACATTGGACTCCGGTCCGTGACAAGTCGATACTCCTTAATGAGGGAGACCAGGACGATCTTTCTCTGCATAGGGAACTCGCATTGTGGCAACAGAGACTCGGGGTTCACAAGTGAACGGGTAATATCTCGTGTATTGATACAAACTACAGTCGGTCTCGGGCCTAAGTTCGAATTAGGATGGAAAAGATTGTTCCCTCGGGCCGTCCGACGCGAATTATGAGTGCAAGCAAATCACAGAGGACATACGGTACACAGCCTCCATGACGAATCACCGGGTGGCAGGGATAATATCGCACAGATGGAGTACCTCATCGGTGCCTGGAAGTGGGCTACAAGCAACATTTGACTACATGGAGGTTGACGTGATGCGCTTACATATCGTGAGACCCAATCTCAACTGGTCCTATCTTCGACTTATTACCGCTAGCATCTTGTCATATGGGCCTTTCTCGGCGTGTCGGAGAGTCCATCATCACAGATAAGATTGATGGAGGCGATGAGGAGCACGGATCACGGAGCATAGAAGTCGAATCTCGGGCCCAGAATTGAAGATATGTTCAGGAGTTCGATTTATATAAAGACGCCAGGACGCTGCTGTCGGAATCAATTCACCACTTGCTTCTCATCCTCTGCATTGGCAGCATCTAGCAGATCACAGAGAGAGATAAGACCACCCGAGAACACCAATCCAGGACATCACCTTCAGAATGCAGCCCAAGCTTTCTTCTGCCATTGCCGGACTTCTGCCTGCGATGCTGGCGGTAGCGGCTCCAGCTCCCCAGTATGGAAATATTCCTTTCTGAATTTTCTCTGATCATAGAGAGTTTCAGGGCTAACAAACCATGATACAGGATCCAATCCATTGGAGAGAATACCGGGCCTGTTGCGGGCGTCACTCCTCCAATCCCTACTGTTACTGCTGCCTCTGGCAGTCTGTATGGTAACACCGAACTTCAGGGGGGTGTTGCTCCAATTCCTGACACTAGCGATGGGAGCGCCGTGATCAAGAACATCAAAGAAGTGCCCGGACAAGACGCAGATTCCAGCCTCGGCGTGTATCTCGATTTTGAGAGCGTCGACGAGCCGCAACCCATTCGCGGTGCATTCGGTGGCAGTGACGCCGGCCCTCGTACCTTTGAGTATGAGAAGTTGAACCCCGATCTGTTTGCGGCTCCCGGAACTGACTCGGGCGCTGTTCCCAATGCCGTCTGGCCCCTTGGTCTCTCTCACAATCGCCCCGGTGCTTCTGGTAGGGCTGGTTGGGCCCGTCAGCAAAACACCGCCGTGCTCCCTGCTGCTACGGCCATGGCTGGTGTCGATATGAAGCTTGAGCCTCACGCGTACCGTGAGCTTCACTGGCACACTGCCGGCGAATGGTCCTTGATATTGAAGGGATGCGTCCGTGTTGCGGCCGTCAACGACAATTCTCAGACCTTTACTGACGACCTTTGCGAGGGTGACGTTTGGTTCTTCCCTGCTGGTGTTCCTCACTCCATCCAGGCTTTCGAGAACGGTGCCGAGTTCTTGCTTGTCTTCGACCAGGGTGACTTTGATGAGAACGGAACTTTCCTCATTAGCGAGATGTTTGCCCGAACTCCTCGCTCTGTCCTGTCCAAGAACTTCCGCGCCCCTGTCGATGCCTTCAAGAACCTGCCCAACAACCAGCTCTACATCTTCAACGGAACTCCTCAGCCCAAGGACATTAGCAAGCAGAACATCACTGGCCCCAACGGCTCCTTGTCCGGCCCCAGCGGCTACACGTACCACTGGTCTCAGCAAAAGCCATTCGAAACCCCCGGAGGTTCCGTCAAGATTTTGGACCCCACCACTTTCCCCATCGCTTCCACATTCTCTGCTGCTCTGGTCACCGTTCAGCCTGGTGCTATGCGAGAGCTTCACTGGCACACGTCTTCCGATGAGTGGGACTACTTCCTGCAGGGTTCTGGCCGTGCTACTCTCTACAAAGCCCCTAGCTCTGCCAACACTTTCGACTTCACTGCTGGCGATGTTGGCTATATCCCCCAGGCTGATGCTCACTACATCGAGAACACCGGTACTGAGGATCTCATTTTCCTTGAAGTCTTGCAGGCCACCCACTTCTCCGACATCTCTGTTGCGCAGTGGCTTGCTCTGACTCCCGAGCAGACCATTGTTGACCACTTGAACATCTCTTCTGATGTTATCAAGGCCCTCCCCAAGGAGAAGACCATCCTCAAGACTGGCAACGTCAACCTCACCGAGATTGTCGACACCGGCAAGGCTTATTAAGTTTAGCAAAAATTGGCGAGGCGGTCGTTGATGGGGTGGTTATAATGGTGATTGATTGATGTTTCATACAATCCATTGTTTTATTACTTGATGTTTTTTGATGTAGTAGTATAGTGTTCAATGTGATTTATATATTTGCAAACTAGGGATACTACATTGTATTGAGCGTCTTTCTACCTGTGATATGATTAGAGAGCTTGGTATTGGTATTGGTGAACTTAAATTGAGGCTGGCCATGACCTTATTTCCACCCTGGTAAATGACCTTATTCTTTTATGCTGCACTGAGACTATTCTTCTAGGGCATAGATTTTCATTCTACTGGTCACCTAAGTATCTCTATATAGGTAGTAGTAGTGATCGGGACATCTGACAAAAAGATCCAAATATGATGATCAGAAAACAGTCTAGTCTCGTTGTTGTTCAGTTAGACACCACGTCAAAGCCTGACATATCATCAAGCGCTTTGCGAATCAATTTCGCATACGTTGGTACTCCACACGGAAAACAAACTGGTTCATAGACCTTGCCAGGGATGCTTCCACCCATGTAAGTTGATCTCGTCGTTGGAAATAGCATCTGGTTGTTGGCATCGACAATGTCTTTCTTCCAAGCGACAGACGCCTCACGCTTCGGGTTAATGTACTTGATGTCATTCATCTGCATCTTTTGGATGTAGTCAGCGATCCATCGGCCCTGTACCTCTACAGTGGTTGGACCGTTGCTAAGAAGCGTTGGCGCTTGGGGGCCGTAGATGTGGAACATGTTGGGGTATCCGCTGACGGTGAGCCCCAAGTAAGTTTGAGCGCCGGGAAGCCACTCTTCTTCAAGCTTGGTCTTGGATACACTTTCAAGTCCCAGTGAGTCATGACTATGAAAAGTTAGCCGATCATTGCACTAGAGAATTGTAGGTGTCCTTTTAGTAGAAGACTGTACCTCCGGTCACAACATCCTGTTGAGAAAATGTTAACACTGCGATGTTGATCATCGTGGATAGTTTTGGTGAATACTTACGAAGCCAGTTGCCACTGCAATCACGTCAAACTCATGATGCGTTCCATCTTCAAGGGTGATCCCTGTTTCGTCAATATCCTTGATAGCATTGTTGCTGATGTCCACTACATCAACGTTTTGCTTGTTGAATTGTTCATAGTAGTTATACTCCAGGCATGGTCGCTTAATTCCGAAATAGTGAGGCATTTCAAGCGGAGCAAGAACATCGCGCTTTTTCGGGTCATCAATTCGAGCTCGAGTTTTCTTTGCCCAAAAGTTGTATGACTCCTTGTTTGCCTCGGCGTTGAGGAGATTGTCTTTGTAGAGGGCGACCCAGTATCGGAATCCGCCATCTTTCCAAACCTTTTCGTAAAATGCTTCACGCTCCTCCGGAGTCTCATCGAATGTGTTTTTCTGAACCCAATCATACATGAGGCCCACAAACGTCGTTTCGCGATATTTGAACAACTCTGGGTAGTATCTCTTGGCTTTCTCTTGCTCATCAACAGTAAGATCTCGCTTACGCATTGGAATGGCAAGGTTAGGAGTGCGTTGGAAGACCTTTACTTCTCCAGCTTCTGGACCCCATGCTTGGGTGATTTGCACACCAGATGCTCCTGTACCGATAACGGCGCATTTTTTGCCGCTGACGTTTATTTTTTCGTCCGGCCAAAACGAAGAATGATGAATCACGCCCTTGAATTTATTCATTCCAGGCCATTCGGGGATGTATCTCTTTGCCGCCTGTAATATTTCCAGGATTAGTCCACTCCTCAGGATCAGAAAGGCCGTCGTATGGTAAATACTTACAAATCCAGTGCCCAAGACAAGGTACTTGGCCTTTGTTGTGCGGCCATCTTCGGTACGTATGTTCCTATTTCCCCTCAGTTTCGTCAAAGTGAGCTCCAACGACAACTGTATTGAAAGCGCAATCCTTCTTCACCCCAATCACCTTGTCAACATGATCAAAGTATGCTCGTAGATTCTCGTAATTGGGATAGTTGGTTGGCCAATTCCAGGTCTTCCATACTTCAGGTCAGGAAAATTCGTACTCGGGCACCTCAGAGTCGACACAAGCACCTGGATAGCAGTTCCAACGCCACGTACCGCCAGTATCATTACCAGCTTCAAAGATGTACGTCTTCAAGCCGCGATCACGAAGGGTTTTGAGCATGAATACACCAGCTGTGAGAGTAAGAGTAACGGTATTAGCAATGCATGCAAATATTATCACCAAATTGATTCATCATACCGAACCCTGCTCCAACGACAATTGCATCAACGTCGAGATTGTCCGCATAAGGACCAGTCTTATCAGCATGTGACACGGAATAGTCCCTGAGCTCAGTGTTGAACCTTTTGGACTCCGATGGAAAGTTTTCACCCATGATGACGGATTATAGAATGCAAGTTAGAGCTTCAAGAGAAAGTGTAGAAAGATTTTGTTTGAGTACTGAATGAGTTGGGAGGGCCGTTGAGGGCACTGTTTAAATGCAATACAATCTTGTTTGTTATCATATTACCTCATGGCAACTGATAACTCCCTGCATTTGGCCAGCTCATCACACATACTGATAGTGGCGTCGAGTGTCTTTGTTGCCTGCCTTGAAAACATCCCTGCATCCGACTTGTTGAGCGGATAATGTTACATCTTTTGGGGGCTGCAACACAATCACTGGTAGATCGGGATAAAAAGAGAGGGTTTGTGCGCTCGGAACTGCACGCAGTATGCAGAGAAGGACTTAAACAAGAATACGTGTCGTATCGAAGACTGGGAGGCGCACCGAGACATGGATACCTGTTGATCATAAGACTCGCAGAGAGGCGTAGCGAAGTTATACAGAGCCCCTGGACGTGAAATTGCAATGTTACACAAGCGGGTATTACATATGAGTATTGCTATTTTCACCGTAGAAGATTACTATTTTCACCGTAGTACTTTACATCCTAAGCTAGATTTACCCCTTTAATCACAATTGCCACACCTATATACTAAAGTATAATATAGCACATTAAGAAGAAAGATTACTATATAAAATTTAACATTATAATAAAATAAACTATTAACCTTATTTTTAATCCTTTTAATTTAAAGTAAACAGTTCTTACGGACTGGTCTTCTTCGACCTAGGTGGCCGCCGGCCGGGATGACTTTAATAACTTCCTCAGCTTTAGATTAAGTCTCGGTCTCAAAGGCGGCTTATAGCTATCGTAGCCAGCGTTATATAATAGCTCTAACAATAGCGGCAGATTGATGGTATTATCGCTGGGAAAGGAATCTATTATAATATCGAACTTATAATGTTAAAGGTCTTATGTAATGTCGCAAAGTATATAGTAAGCTAGGGCGCCGTACTATAATTAGGTGTGGACTAATGGGATTAGTAGTATATAAATATTAATTTTAGTACTGGCATAGACTATTATAGTGAAAATAGCAATCTTCTATAGTGAAAATAGCAATACTCTTATGTATAACTGAATGTAAATAAAAATCACAAAAGGCGGTCATGTCCCTTGATGGATATGCAGAGCACACACAAACATCTCATTCTCTACTCACCTTTCAGCTGCCAGAATGCCTCTCGGTACTCAAACTCTGTCTAAACTTCAAGATACAGTCAACAAAGCCTGTAGTGACCCCCAAAATGATATCCCTGGTGTTACAGTTGTAGTCATTGATAAAAATGGCGAAGAACTGTTTGCACACTCAGCTGGTAAGCGAGGTTTGGCGTCGAATGACCCAATGACTCTCGAAACAGTTTTTTGGATTGCCTCCTGTACCAAGTTGCTCACTGGAATTGCTTGCATGCAACTTGTGGAGCAAGGAACCTTGAAACTAGATGATGGTGAGCATCTTGAAAATGTTCTTCATGAGCTCAAGGAGATGAAAGTGTTGCGTGAAGATGGAACTTTGGAAGCTAAGAACAAGAAAATTACCCTTCGAATGCTTTTGACTCATACTTCTGGATTTGGCTACACCTTCTTCAACGAACGGCTCAGAGATTGGACTTTTCCAGTTGGGGTAGAAGAGTTTTCCGGACGAATTGAAGATATTACCTCTCTTCCTCTGCTCTTTCAGCCTAGAGAAGGATGGGAGTACGGTGTGAGTTTCAATAACCATTTTTTACATGTTGGATACCGGAGATTTCTGCATAATTGGTATTGAGATGAAGTGGCTAACATTACGATTTCCATTAGACGGGCCTCGATTGGGCCGGAATAGCCATCGAACGCACTACCGGACTTGGTCTTGACGCATATCTGCAGAAGCATATATTCCAGCCTCTCGGTATCAAAGACATGTCCATGATCCCAGATAAAGACATGCGAAATCGTCTTGCATATATGCACTCTAGAGATGCAGATGGAAAAATACGACCACGGGATCATCTGAATCGAATCCCGTTAGTCGTCAATCCAGATGACGAGTCTGAGACACGCCGGGTGTTTAATAGCGGTGGCGCTGGCATGTTTGCAAAGCCTCAAGAATACTGCAGTAAGTCGCGGGATTTCCCACAACCTTCACGCATACTCTAGGTCGTAAAGCATCAGCTAAACAGGTCACATAGAGGTATTGGCAGTGTTGTTGAACGACGGCACTTGCCCCCGCACTGGAAGCCAACTATTGCGCAAAGATACCGTGGAAGAGATGTTCCGTAACCAGATTCCACAGTTCCCAAACTACAGTCGCCAAAGCATTCCCGCTACTAAGCCAGAACTAACCAATGCTATTGACGAGCTGTATGCGGTGCAGGGAGGTGCACCACAGGGATGGGGTTTAACGTTCATGATGGCTAATAGCAACGGCACTGGAAGGTCTAAAGAAACAGTTCACTGGGCTGGACTGGCAAACTTGTGGTGGTGGTGTGATCGTGAAAAGGGCGTGGCTGGGATGGTTTGCAGACAGATCCTACCTTTTGGAGACGCCAAGGTTGTTGGGTTATGGGCTGCTGTAGAAGCTCAAGTGTATAAAGCTTTGGAGTGAAAGACGATTCAGGTGGGTATACTAGGTTATCTAGTTATGACGTATCAGCCATCCTGTCGTTTGAATATATGAGCCTCGGCTTCTGGGGTGTTCCATGTGACAAGCGTGTGGACATGTACCCTGTATCGTTCTTCTCCATGATAAATTCCCAAGTGGAAAGGGCTGTTAAAGTATCTGTTACATATTTGCATAGAAAGATGTCATCAATAGTAGAAGGGGTGACTAGTAGGATATTTGACTTATCAGATGGATAGATACAGCTACGATAGCTACACCAGGCATACGAAAACGCGATTTGTTCATATTGTACAATGTCATTCATATTTTCTTGTCCGGGCTCTATATAAGAATATGATTTCGAGGAAGTTCTCTTTCTCTTTCATGGTAATTTAAACGCTTTTTCATTTCTTCCCTCTCTCCAGTATCTCTCCAACTACCTTTGCGCTCGCCCTCACGATCAATTCATGTTCATGAGCATGAATCTTGGCCTCCAGGGCGTCGAGTTCCTCTCCATCCCAACCGATTTCCTGAGTAAGAATGGGCTCGCCTCTATCGACTTGCTGAATGACATAGTGAACCATGATGCCAGTGTGTGTAATCTTTCCCGCTTTCAAGTCTTCATAAGCACGCTCAATTGCATGGGCACCATCGAATTGACCTACCCAAATTAGCAGCTGCAACAGACATACAAGTGTTTGTGGCTCTATGGGTGACTTACCAGGTAAGGCTGGGTGTAAGTTTATTACAAGAATGCCCACTTCTTCCAATGGCCGTAGAAACTCGGATGAAAACACCCACATCCAGCCTGCCAGGACGATCAATTGCGGCCTTTCTTCCAAGCCTAGAATCTTGTCTGCCAGGGCGGCATCGTACTTTTTCCTTGCCTCAGCCGTCTTTGCCTCATCCTTTTCTCCCTTTGCCAGAAATCCGTTGCTAATGAGGTTGAAATATTCCCATGGAATACCTGCTTTCTCTGCTCGAGTGGTGGCGTATGCCTTTGCACGATTCACTATCAGGCGAGTAATTCTGCTGTTGGGGATGCGGTTAGATGCGATACCATCTATCAATGCCTGAAAATTTGAGCCATTGCCAGAGGCCATGACAAGGATTCGACATTTTTCGTCTTGCTCTGCCATTTTTGTGGATTTTTCTTCTTCTTTTGTATGCTGAGATATTTCAACCAGAGGATGCGGAACAGAACTTGGCAAGCTGTGAGCCAGAAACGGAGAAAAATGAGATTTGCCGTCAATCTAGAGAGGAAATGCTCTTTTGAGACGAAATGAGTTAATTGCACTGTCGGCAATAAAGAAGTATTGAGTGATCACAAAAGACGAGTCGTGTGATGTGATGCAAGCAATGATTGATCTAGAGGGGTATGCTTTTGGCTAGTGCAAAAAATGATGAGCTTCAGAAAGAAGTTTTTTGCTGAGCTGGAATAGCGTTGTTCCGACACCGAAACTATAAGTGAACAGGCCGAATTGCGCTCATTGTTTTGGGGCGCGATTTTGCTTGTTTCCCTTGAAGCTGTGAAGAGTGAGCTTTGAGGTTATCGATGATGTGCGGACACATGCACTCGCAGCAGCATCGACAGCAACTTGGCTGTTCTTCTGCCGAAATGCGGCAGCTTGTGATAGATCATTGCGTTGTTAATTATGACCAAACAATGTTCACTGTTGGAGAAGATGAAATCCAGCGACAGAGAAAGTTTGAATTCGCTACTTGATTTGTATTTATTGATTGCTGCTGCTGAAGCATTATAACTCGCCACGCAACAATTTTTCGGGTCATCACGCATAAGCCAAAGTCAGCACAAGCTTCGAGTGCATTCGAGTGCATGTTGTCAACTCTTTATCACACTGTGTCGATTCCAGATATCAGCGGAATCCAACGCTTGTGTTCTGGCCTATAGGCGTCTTCTTTGGGTGCCCAGTCACCTAAAAGTTCGGCATTCGGCATAGAAATACACACTGTGTGGCTCTAGAACACTGCATGGTCTCTCCGGCTTTCAAGCATTCTGGAAGCTACATGCACCAATCTACAGCAACCAAACCTCATAGGCAAGGCATCATGGCTGATTCAGATGTTACTGTCAGCAAACCTCGAGGGCAGAAATCATGCCTGAACTGTAAAAGTACGCTCAAGCCGTTCCTCCGAGAGTCAACTCTCACATACGGGAGGTGAAATGTCAAAGTCAGCTGTAACTAACGGCTCCTAGATCGCAAAATTGCCTGCGATAGGCTAATACCGGTATGCTCTTCCTGTATAAGAAGAAAGAAGATTTGCTCTGGATACGATTACAATCTATCATGGCCCCGTGATGGCGATGAGCGCCGGGCGATGACTGTGCAAGTTCGGAGTCAAATGTATCGAGCAAACACATTTGCCTTTTTAAACACCCCCAATGTCGACGTCATGCTTTATTATGAGACAAATTGTCAAAATTCTCTCAGTAAGTGACCGTATGGATTATTGTGTTATTATTTCCCACACTAACAATAATCACTTGCTGTGCAGCCAACAACAAGAAGATCAGCGTATGGATACCATCGCCTACCCGCTCGCCACAGCTTCCCCGATTTGGGAGTAATAAGCGCCCTATATGTGAGGATTACCTGACACCATGAGATGAAAAAAATTTCTGATCAATATGTGCTTACTAGATGACACCGAGATATCGTCTGCTGTTCGGCTAATTACATCGAGGCGCGACAAGATGTATGCGGCCTCCTTCGCCGGATGGCACTCACAGACAACGGCGTTTCATCTCTTGCAGTCCGTTATGCCATGAACGCCATTTCTTATCTTTATCTCAGAATGCCAAACGAGGCTATGATGTATCAAATGCGTGCTGTGTCTGCACTACAAGGCGCAATCGACCGGATTGTGGATCCTAGGTGCAGAGCTCAAGCTATTGCTGCGAGCTTGCTCTTGAGCTTATACGAGGTTTGTAACGGCTCTACTATCGTATAAACTATTGGATTCATATACTAATCAGATTCTGACTAGGTTTTTAGGTTCTTTGTCCGAGTGGCAAGACGACCGTATGGTCCGTTCATTTTGATGACTGCATGACCATCGTCAAGTCGAGCTATCACGGCCATCGTGAGACTGACGGTGAAAATGCGGTTCTCCTAGACTGGTTATTTTATCACAACGTGCTTTACAGATTTAGCTTGCAGCATTGGAAAAAGCGCACCCCAGAGATGGTGGCGATTGCACAGCGGGACATGCTCATCGCTAAGATGGTGTCTCTCGATCATTTCAACACGGTACTACTACTCCTCCTCCTCCTCGGATTCCATCCTTGACTGAAGCTGTTAACTAAGAAATGACTAGATTCATAGCACACTCGGTTGCTCGCTCGAGCTTTTGGAATTCCTAAGTCAAGCTATCGACCTGATAAAAGACCGAGATGATCCAGACTACTTGTCGAAAAGCCATTCGCATGCCATTTACAAACTCGAAGGTCAGATCCGAGATATGAGCCAGCAGCTGTGCAGTGGCATCGACAGAGAGGATTACCATGTCGTCGGAAGCAGAAAACGCTACCTCACGATTGCTCGCATGTACCAGCTTGCGGTTCTCATTTATCTTGATCGTGTAGTTCGAGGGTCATTGGCTGATTCACGCTTGTCACGCACTAGTGCTGAGGAAGCGTTTGGCCTATTGAGGAATCTCGGATTATGTGAAAGACCTTTTATCATGATTATGTTGGCTCTACAAACGGAAACCGACAGCGACAGATTATTGGTCCTCTCGGGATTAAAGAATGCGATAACCGAGAGACCGCTAAGCAACCTGTCGTCGACAGAGCAGATCATACGGAGAATATGGGCCCAGCAAGACCTCCACGGGAACGGACAAGCAGACGCCTTGAAGATGTTGAATACCATCATCACTTCCAACGATATACCGCCTTCCTTCACTTGAGATGATGCCGAAGATGCCGGTATCACCAGTAGCGCGGGAGTAGCTGATGGATATACCATGTTTCGCCGGTGCCTCTTGGGTTGACAGTATCCGTCATGGATCAAATAAGAAGAAGAAGAAGAAAAAAAGGGCTATTTCCCCAAGCATGACCCAACAATCACGAGCCATTGGGATGCTAAGAAGCATTGGTCATTGTGCAGAATTACATACGTCAGTCCCCCCTGAGAAAACATTGAAGCAAGGAGCCCCGGGGAAATTCCCCGATTCTCCGCTGGATCCAACAGCTGCTCGACCTTTCGATTGCATGTCCAACTTGACGCAACAGCCTAGAGTGGGGGGAGAGATGGTTTGGCGTTAATTTGGCGTTAATTTGTCACACTACGAGCTGCACCATGTAAGGGTGGGGGATTCTTACAGCTTCCAATGTTTGTCCCCGCATCGGATCGTGATCCTATTTGTCGGGGAACATCGGCTTCGCAGCGGTGAACGGAGCTCAGCCCCCAGCTTGCATTCATCACGATGCTCAAACTTGAGCTTGGCTAAGATCTCCTGCTCCAGGTATTAAATTAAACCCAACCTGCTCCGGGATAATAACCTCTGCATGCTTAATTGTAACGGTCAATAGCTTAGAGCAACATCTGGACTCCGACCATGCGGCTGTACGCACTATCCGGCTGTGCGAGCTTGTTTCTCGCTGCAGCAGCCCTGCCCCCAGGCACTGTTGCAGCCGAAAATGCACCACAGATCCCTTTGACGCGTGAGTTTGCCATTTTTGCCATTTTTATCGGGCTATTTGGTGGAGCCACGGCTGATACTGACACTTACACTCAGAGAAAGGCAAAGGCAATGGGCAATGGGCATACGCATATCGCCGTGCCGAAAAGCTCGTACAGCAAATGACAATAGAAGAAAGAGCCAACATTACGCGTGGATACCGCAGCGATAACGTCTGTGCTGGTAACACCGGCTCTGTTCCTCGGCTGGGATGGCCCGGAATGTGTGTTCACGATGCCGGCAATGGAGTTCGCGCAACCGACATGGTCAACTCTTATCCATCCGGAATCCATGTTGGGGCGAGCTGGGATAGAAACCTCACGTATGAAAGAGGGTTCTATATGGGCAAGGAGTTTAAAGTGAAGGGAGGTAAGCATTTTCTGGATGATTTCTCTTCAATATCATATCATCATCGTTTGCTGAGAACAAGGCTTGTCCGTCAGTCAACGTACCGCTTGGCCCCAATGCTGGCCCACTAGGACGAACGCCCCTCGGTGGTCGGAATTGGGAAGGTTTCTCTATTGACCCATACCTCTCTGGTCAGTTGAATGCAGAAACTATAATCGGAATGCAAGAGGCTGGTGTGATTGCCAATATCAAGGTATTATCCAATTACACGATTTTTGGGACCGCCAAGGTAGATGCTAATTGTCGCCTTATAGCATTTCATTGCCAACGAACAAGAGACTCTAAGGCGCCCGTACTTTGGAGTTGAAGCTGTTTCTGCAAACATTGACGACAAAACTTTACACGAGTACTACTTGTGGCCTTTTATGGATAGTGTGCACGCAGGCGTAGGGTCTGTCATGTGCTCTTACAACAGGATAAACAACACGTACGGATGCAAGAATGACAAGCTCATGAATAGTATCCTCAAGACCGAGCTAGGGTTTAAGGGTTTCGTTATGCTCGACTGGGATGCCCAACACGACATACAAAGCGCTAATGCTGGGCTAGATATGGTGATGCCTCTTGGAGGTTCATGGGGAAAGAATCTGACCGATGCGGTCGCGAATGGGACCGTCAGCGAAGATAGAGTGACTGACATGGCGACGCGGTAAGTTCTTTCAACTCTCCCCTTCATGTCACTTATGCTGACGTTTGGCGTGTAAAGAATTATTGCTGCATGGTATTTGGTCGGCCAAGACGGTGACAAGTTTCCCATCCCAGGCATTGGCCTCAAGGAGCTCACCCAGCCCCATGAACAGGTAGACGCCCGGAATCCCGCATCAGAGCCGGTGCTTTTGGAGGGTGCTATTGCAGGACACGTCTTGGTCAAGAACGATAACAATGCGTTGCCATTCAAAAACAAGCTCGCCATGATATCTGTATTCGGTTACGACGCGACAATCCCTCGTACCAAGAATACCGATCTTTTGTTCTCACACGGATATACTTCATCTCCAGAGATGGAGAAGGTTGCATTGGGCCATGAAGCGCATTTTGACCAGGCAGCAAGGGGAGGCACCATTGTCACTGGTGGTAGGGCGGGTGCAAACTCGCCAGCGTATATCGATGATGTATGTGGATTTCACTCTTTGAAGTCTGAGTTCCTTATTGCTAACATTCATCCAGCCTCTTAGTGCTATTCAGCGCCGTGCTCGTAAAGACGGTACATGGGTCAATTGGGACTTGGACTCCTTCAACCCTGATGTTAATGCTGCTTCTGATGCTTGCCTGGTCTTCATCAATGCCATCGCAACCGAGGGCTGGGACCGCGAAGGTGTGCATGATGATTTCAGCGACGGCCTTGTCAAAAATGTGGCATCCAAGTGCGCCAATACTATTGTCGTGATACACGCCGCGGGTGTCCGTCTAGTTGACCAATGGATCGAGCATCCCAACATTACTGCCGCCATCATTGCCCACCTGCCTGGCCAGGACAGCGGCAGGGCTCTTCTAAAGCTGCTCTATGGCGAAGCAAACTTTTCTGGCAAGCTGCCTTATACAATTGCGAAGAACGAGAGCGATTACTCGGTGTATGCCCCGTGTGCGCGCAGTTCTGGTGATGATATTGACCCGCAGTGCGATTTCACCGAGGGTGTATATCTCGATTACCGCGCTTTTGATGCAAAAGACATTGCTCCACGATTTGAGTTTGGGTATGGACTCAGCTATACGACCTTTGGATATTCATCCCTCTCTATTAAATCATCAAAGTCTCTTCGCTCGTCCAAGTGCAACGGCGATAATGTTTGGCAACATGTTGCAAAAGTTACTGCAACAATCACCAACAGTGGTTCTGTATCTGGAAGCGAAGTCGCACAGCTCTACCTGGCGATCCCAAACAGTCCACCAAAACAACTGCGCGGGTTCAACAAGATCCCCTTATCTCCTCAAGAGTCGGAAACTGTTCGCTTCGAGCTTACAAAGAGAGACTTCAGCGTATGGGATGTGGTTTCCCAGTCATGGGTTATTCAGGAGGGAGAGTACAAAATATTTGTTGGGGCGAGCAGTCGGGATATTCGACTTACAGGAACACTCCGAGTTACCAATGATTAGAAGGATAGCTGTCAGTATTTTTACGCACATGATGTTGGAAGATGAACCAGTTTGTATCATGGGAAGCGATATAATGTAAACATAGAATGAATTGATGTTTTCGGAGTAGTATCTTGGAAGTTTATATAGGACTACCTAAAAGTGTTGACCTTAGAAGAACTCGGGTCGGCGTTAAAATTTTGAGAGCTTCTCATGTATATCGAACATGCTTGGCTCCTTTCAAGTTGACATTCAGACTCAAAAGATCCGGCCGGGAATAATGCCCAACGACATCAAGCATCTGCTTGGCATAGTCAATGGTGCTCAGCTGAATCTCCGCAGTGAGAATACCTTCTTCTCCAGGGCCCAATAGGTCGACCAGCAGCGTACCATCAGGTCCAAAGATCATGGCGAAACCTCCACCTGAAGTCACATGAGGACTGCCAACCAACTTCAACTTCTCCCTTCCTTTTTCGCCCATAACTTGCGTGCTGACTACCACAAAACAGGCTCCCTCCATAGCCATGAACTGACAGGCGAGGCTGTCCCCTTCACCAGTCGTAGTATAAAGGATGGGGATGTTTTCCGGTCTGGCAAAAAACGGTGGCCATCTTGCGATATGGATATCAACTCCCTGGCTGTATTCGTGGTATCGTAGTAGGGGTTGGAAATGCTCCCAGCAATTGAGACCACCAATCTTGCCAAAGGGGCTATCAACCACATTTACCAGGCCATCTCCATCACCCCAAATGGCGCGCTCTACGCCAGTCGGCTTGATCTTCCGGCGGTGAAGGACAATTTCCCCCTCGGGATTGATGAAGGATTGAGCGATTTACAAGCTATCCCCATCTCGCTCAGAGTAGCCCAAAACAATGAAGATGCCAGCCTTCATAACAGCTTCGCAGATTTGAGCCATCTCAGGAGAATCCTTCACAAGAGAATTGGCCATGTACTCGTGAAACATGCCAGTATTGTCAAGGTACGGCTCGGTCAAGATGCTCCTAATGAAGTTAGCAAGGTCTTTCGAGTTGATCTGGCAATCTGAACGGTACAAACCATGGACATCCAGGCACAAATAACTCGGGAAACCCCAAGACGTTGACGCCGTCTTTTCCGGCTTGCTAAACAAGCGAGATGACCTTCTTTACGGATTCTGGCAGGTTGATCCAAGCAGGCTCAGCCTGTACAGCGCCAACTTTGATATTCTTGCTCATTTTCCTTCGTCTTGTTTATGGGCTTTATAAAATAGTAAGAAATGGGCTGCTGCTTATGGTGACTAGGTAAGAGTAGAATGGGGTCTCTGACGAGTAAATTTTCTGAGTATACCGCATCTATGAGACAACTAAATATCTGAATAGCTTCATGTGCCCAAGTTTCTGATTAGTATACAGCAGAATATATGATTAGTAGACGCTTCATTAACATAGTTGCTGAACAGGGATTTGAGCTCCGTATTTCCATATCTAGCCAGATCTGGAGCGACATTTGTAATTGAGCTTAATCCAGTGCCGAGCGGTCTACTACTCATGCGAGTCAATTGTTGCCGTTTGTGGCATGTATCTTCTAATGAACCTTGGATTTCATGGGCAACAAAGTCTCCGATTTGTTACGAGAATTGATAATGTTACACGTCTAATGCTCATGACTCAAGTACGTTTAGTCTGGGTCATGAGAGAATGCTTCTTCACGTACTGGTTACTGCCGCAAAGCTATAACAAGATTTGTTAAGAAACACACTGTATTCACAATATGCGCTTCAAACTAGGCTTTTAGTAAAGCTAGTTTTCTGCAGGACGATCCTTGCAGTTGCTATTCTATGTCATCAGAAATACTAATCATCATTAGCTGTAGCTATTCTATCTTATCCTAAAACGTGAATTGTCGATTGTATGGTAGGTTTGCGGCATGAGTCTTCCACAAATGTGCCGCCTGCCCTCCGCAATCAACGTTTTTACCGATGGTGGCGAGGGAGCCTAGCGACTATGATATCAAGCGTCCACAACATAGCGAGCTATACAGGGAGAACTGTTTCTACATAATTCTAAAATTCTCTATTTCCAGCACCGTAATCTGATCATACGGTGTCGCTCTCTCCATCTTCCCAACGTATGAGTCTTCTTCTACCCCTAATTTCCAAAGTTGTGTATCTATGATGCATTCGCGGATAGTAGACAGACAGTTGGCCACTTATTTTTGAACTCAGAATGTGAGAGATACATGTAAGTAGAAAACATCGCGAGTATGACCAAGACATCATGATGTAGTAAATTGACTATTAAAGGAGCGTGCTTCGATACTCTGCCATAACATGCTACAAAGATAAGCGACGTATCATAAAGCAATCATCAAGTTTCGTTAATTTTGACAAATGGAATGTCTGCAATTTCTTCCTTCGGGTGAATCTCCTCTACTGATTGCCTGTTGTATCGGCTGAGCCGTCCAGCTTATACAAGGGCTCGAGCTTCGCTTTGCGCTGGAAGAAGATGTACTTCTTAATGAACCAAGGCAGCCAAGTGCCAACTTGGTAAGAAATATGGCGCCTTGTTGGCACTCCAAAAATGAAATCAAGCTCTTCGAGTGTGCGTTTCCTAGATTCAATAAGTCAGCGTCTGTGCATTTGGAATGTAGGAGAAGTAGTAGTGATACGTACATTGTTTCTGGAACAATGAAGAAGATGACAACAAAAGCAAGCATGTTTAATCCCGCGTAGAAACCAAATGCACCAGTAGGTCCGAGTGCTTTCAGCAGCGAAGGGAACGTAAGACTCAAAGCACTGCCGACGGCATTATTGATGCAGATTGTCAAGCCGGCGCCAAGCTCGCGGTGAGACAAAGGAAATGCCTCAGCAAAGTAAATGGATGGTAACGGACCAATGCCTAGTTTGTTTAGTAATTGTACCTCAATGGTCATATGGATACTCACCAGGTCCATAGAAAGCAGTGAAGAGGTAGATGAAAAACGCTATGCATGGAATCCGAGCGCTGTTTTCAGTCGACATGAGAAAACAGAGTCCGGCCGCGAGAAGGCACCATGCCATGTTTGGGAAAGTTGTGAGAAGTAAATTACGGCGGCCGAAAGTATCCATGGTGTAAACTGCCGGAAAAGCGAAAACGAAGAGAACAAGTCCAAACCCCATGGAGGCAAGGAGGCTGCTAAGTGTTGAGTAACCGGCCTCAACAAAAATGGTTGAGCTATAGAAGGCCATGCTTTGTAATAGAGTGTCAATATCAAGTATTGATCCATTATGAATGAAAAGGGGCCACATACATGTTGATTCCTGAAAACTGTTGGCTGATGACGATCCATCCACTGGCAACGGCGGCTCGTCGCAAACGGGGGACTGTGAAAAGCTCTAATGCTCGGTGCCAAAAGCTTATACCAGCAAAGGCATCTCTCTCTTCCATAACCTGGCAATGTGCGTAATACAGATCTCTTGCCGACTGCATCTCACTGTTTCTTAGGCGGCAGAAGGACTGATACGACTCGGGATACCGTTGCTTCTTCATCAGCCATCGAGGCGATTCTTGATACAATTGTCAGCTTTTCATGCTCTGGTGGGATACTTTCGCTGTTCTCTTTTCTTCTCCTCCCATAACAGCTATTTTCATCCCTTTTAATAGAGTTATAGACTTACCAGGGCAGAACCAGACAAAGATTACCACAGGAATGGCTGGCGCAAATGCAGATGCAAGCTGGAATCTCCACGCCAACTTTCCAACTCGATAGAAAATCAGGTTGACACAGTATCCCACAAACATTCCGAATGATACCCACAGTTGGAAGCTTGTAACTAATCCGCCTCGAATAGATGCCGGAGCGACCTCTGCCGAGAAGACTGGGATTGTCGAGATTTTGATACCCATTCCAAGGCCCATAAACAAGCGGCAGATCATCAGGCCCCACCAATTCTGTGTAAAGGCTTGAGCCAAGACAGGAAAGATACAGAACAGGCCTGTAACGAAGACAGTTCCCCTTCGACCAAGAAGGTTGTTCACTGGATCAGCTGCCCAAGCACTGAGGAGGCCAAAAAGTGTTGGCCCCGAGTTGATGACGCCAACAAGCCAGCCATTGTCCTCGATGCCAAATTCTTTGGGGAATGAAAGATTAGCACCATTAGCACCTGTGTTGTCCCATCCTTGGATAGCAGAGCCCAAAGAGCACAGTGCAATGGTGTAGTAGAGAGCCTTGGGCAAATGCCACCGGTTAGTGACCTCGCGCCTCAGCCAATATTTGTCTTCGTCAGTCAGCTCCGGAATATCTTCATATTCAACTGGATTTTGAGCTGCTAGAGCGCCTCTAAAGAAGATGTCTTCCTTATCTTCGAAGCCATACTCTCTGCAGAAGGCATTGACTTGGGAACGGAGATTATCCTTGGATATCCCCATCAGGGGGTTCCAAATCCTGTCAACGGTATCAGTTCTATGATCTTGGTGATGATAGACCGGGGAGTTGACTCACTTTGCGTTGACATTGTGAGAGATACTGGGGCCTGTGTCTTCAACATGAGAAAGAAACTCATCCTTTGGATGCTTTAGATCAGGTGTATGAGCCATGCTGGCTGGTCGTCCTCAAATTTCCACGATTGAAGTTGTGGATGCGTGTCTTGATGACTGCTGCGGAGCAGATGATGGATGTCAAATGCATTCCTGAGCAGCAATATATATATTTTTTCAGTCTTACTTCAACTATCGCGACTATGCTAGAGTCTTTACCCCCCATGGGGTTCAGTAGCGTATCCACAAAACCCCAGGTTTTGAGTCCGGCTCGTTTCCCATGGCGCCATGGCTTGGCTGGTTTTGCCCCCCTCGTAGCCACATAGAAGAGGAATAGAAATGCATTACGAGTTAACTTTTCTACGGTATGGTGAGAAAATATCAACTCTCTTATATTGTATGCAACTATATAGAATTATCATAAGATATTCGTGAATTGGACGCCCTATTCACCCCTAAATCGATCACATAGAAGATAAATTTTCAACAGGTGAGCCTTGCGGACATGAATCCCTGGTGATGCTGCGAAATTGAAGGGGATGCAGCTAAACTACATATTAAACTCCCAACGTATTTCCATCTAATCCCCTGCGTGTATTCCCCCAACTCGGCCGCCATCCGACATTCCGGCGCCGGAGTAATTCGTTCACGAAACCACCCCTCAAAGCTGCCCTGCGTGTCCTTCGAACTAAGCTGAATTGTGGGGAGCCACCCTTTCTCGCCCTGCGTGTTGTTCTCTCAGACTATTTAGCCATTTAAGCATTACTGGCTAGTCAGCGGCTATACAACTCGGCACAGAGAAATGGCTTCATGTTAAACTTTGGGAGTGGCTGGTGGCACTCCAACGAGTACAGTAGTGACTGCGTATAGCAAGATACAATACAGAGCAAGCGACTTTCATCTCCTAAGATTGGCTCTTCTAGAATTTGCGATTGTCGCTACTTTCTTCTACAGTCTCCTACTCCTAGCATCGAAGAAATTGTGACGTCTCCCCATACTAACTTAGATACCAACTAGCCACACTCTAAACCTTTCCCCGCTTCCACTGCCGTTGTCGTGGATCCTGCCCTGCGTGTCTCAAGCTCATGCCCTGTGCAGGTTCCTGTGCAAGTTCCCTGTGCAGGCCATTGAGGGGCATAAGATCGGCTTCTTGACAGCAAAAAGTAACGTGTACGGAATGTGGGAGGGTCGTGAATGAGCTTCGTCGTCCAATGAAGGCAAAGGATTGTGAAGAGCTCTTAGGCTACATCCTTCAATCCACCCCGTGTTCAAGTCATCGGTAAATTTGAACCCGAAGGGCGGCTTGAGTAGAATAAAGTGAATGACAGTCACAGCGAAATGTGGGTAAACTCTCGAGGCAGCTGGTATATAAACCTACCTCTCCAAGCATTGCCATCTACCAAAGCATACTGCACAAAAGCCTAGGTCTTAAAGCTTTCATTTTGAAGATACGACAGTCGCCTGCAAAATTACCCATCAAATCTGACAGTTTTGATCCCACGTATACTTACTACCATTTATTGCGAAATGGGTAGCAAAGAAGTCCCGACATGGCTGGAGAAGCTCGAGGAGCAGCGTAAGGCCACCTTGTACAGTCCAAGGCGAGTGACGCATTCAAGCTGATCGCAATCTCAGTCAATGTCGATGTCGACTGGATGGACCCCGAATACATCAAGGCTATGCCCATAAAGCCGCATGACCAAACGAGCAACCAGCTGTGGGTAGACATCCAACTCGGCCATCCTTCCAACGCCGACCTCCTAGTTGAGACGGCGAAAGAGCTCAAGGACAAAGGCTGGTTGGCGATTTATACGAGAATGGTACATCAAACACCGTTGAGTATTAAGAAAAGAATTGCGGCTAATGATATGATTTAGGCGGTTTTGATGTGCAAGAAGAATATCGATCTGATCCAAGGCCGTGTCCTGCTTCAAACCCTCCCCTCCAAGGCATACGACATGCAAGCAACTCTCGACCACGCCCGACTGTATGACCAGGAGTTTGCCAGAGCCAACATTGGCCGAGACAGATACTGCATCAAGATCCCGTCCACTGGGCCTGCCTTGAATGCAGCCAAAATTCTGAGCGCTGAGGGCATTCCGACACTCGGAACGGCATTGTTTGGTCTCCCGCAGGCTATTGCCTGCAGCCAGGCAGGCATGCTATATATCAGCCCATATTTCAACGGTTCGTTGAAAGCCCTCGTATTTCATGGATAATATGTAACAAAAACTAATAAGAGTCGTTCAGAAACCCGAGCCCATGACGATCTATCTCTCTGGCCCGATGTCGAAGACCCTGCCACCCAACATCCCATGAGCGCCCGAATCTTTCAAATCCTCGAAACATATCGACGACTGTACAAAGAGACTGGAAAAGAGCAGCCACTTCTCAAGAATGCAAGGTGAGAGAGATATACACAGTCTGTTACATCATCCAAACATGGACTCAATCGACTGACTGCTTCCGCTCAGTTTCATCTCTGCTAAAGAGGCCATGGCAGCCGGTGAACTGGGCTGTCACTCCGCCACAATCTCCCATACAGTTTTGAACCAGCTTGCGAAGCTCAAATATGATGGAACTAAGCAGCCCGGCGAAGGCACGCCCAAGCCCGTCCATGTGTATAAGAACCCTCCCCAAGCCTCTGAAAGGCTCCGCAAACTCGCCACTATCGATCCTCTTGCCGCCGCAGATTGGGATGGCAAGCTAGCCAGCACTGACATTGACTACCTCGCCAACGGCGGAGAAGAGCTGGCCAAAGCGATTGCTGCTGACCCCATCACCAAAGAAAGATTGGCGATCGCTCTTGAGCTCTTTACAGGAGGCGAAAACAGTAGCAAGGACAAGATCGACGCGGCAGTTCAGGCCCTGTGAGGGCGCGTATTGCATGCCGAAGGCTGCCGCGCATATGTATGCGGAATTGTAGGGAGGGGGGGGGGTGGTCTTCTCGAAACCATGAGTAGCTATGTTCAACCAGTATAAATAAATGTATCGTTGTGAAATGTCGATGGATCAGCCATGTGCATCATTGATGTGTTGAATCGTAAAGCCTCATTTTCGAGGTTATTGTTTGCCATGTCGTATGTCATTGGTAGATGTGTGTAGGATGGTGATTTCGGAGGTGCGTTGGTGTTGTAGCCGTCAGCCAGAGTCAGTGAATTTGGCATAGTAAAATCCATCTCAGATGACATCCATGGAATGTCGATGCTCATTGACGTTGATGGAAGGTTTGCCTCCACTGTTTCATCCAAGACAGGCTCAGTTGTGAGGTCGTTTTCCGTAGCTACGAATGAGGACTGCTCCTCTAGATATAGCGATCGGCTTCCAGCTCCGCGCTCGTTGTTGGCCCCGATGGAGATGGATGAGACGCCGGTCCTTAGTATGGAGGCGCTGGCCTCGTCTAAAATCGGTATTGAAGCAGTAATTTCCGAATTATCCGTTGTAACTCGAGCCTGGCGGACTTCAAGCCCAGCGTTCAGCCGCCACGTATTCAGCTCGGAGAGGAGATCGTCTCGCTCGGTTACCAGACGGTTGATCCTCTGAAGAGATTCGGCAATCTCCTTCTGCTCGGCCTTGTGCAGCGCAACGCTTTGGTCAATAACAACATGTTTAGACAGGCGGTTGGGATCTGTAGATCGAAGCGACGGTATGAGGCGCGCAAGCGTCTACATCTACGTTAGCTGAGCACACTGAGACACGGAATCCAAACTTGCCGTCAACCGCTCCTTGAAAGCCTCTCGCCGAGATCGCTCAAACACACGATGGGCTGCGCGATCATCTGCAGTCCAGTTTCTGATGCGTTTCTTCTTGTTTCGATCGGGCGACGAAGGTACGGCCATAGAGTTAGACTGGTCTACCATGGGAGGCGAAGTGTTCTCCGTCGACGACATACTGATGTATGTGGCGAATATCGCACCGAGGCCTGGGGAGAGCGGAAGCGGGAGGCTGGGCAAGGAGTGCTGCCGGCGATTCTTTCGGCCAAGCTGAAGCTATTTCGTCCCTTCAGATACCCGCGAGAGACCCAACGGCTGCGTCCAGCTACAAGGAGAAGCATCCGAGCATCGTGAGCTGACAATGAGGGGAAGCTTGGAGTTGAGTGGCGAGGCTGGGGGCTCGATATTAGCGCCCATGTGCTCAGTCGCTCAGGTGCTTCAGCGCTTCTAGCGGCCGCTTTTTAAGCTCCGATGGGGAAGTCTGGGGTGGCATGAACCGCTAAGCCCACACTGGCGAGGGGCCTGTAGAAAAACAGTCAGCTGACCGCAGTCACGATGGCAGCAAACATACACATGAACAACAGGAGACGTGAGTCTCTGGAGAAGGAGATTCCGATTGCCAGTTGTGCTATTCAACGGTACGGAGACGGGTACGTGTACATCTAGTATTAAAGTTTGTAAACAGTCTGCAACAAAGAGGCAACAGCATGAAGATTGCGTGTACACCCAAGGGCTTCGTACAACAAGGATGGAACGTGTACAGTATGACCGCTCTGATTCACCAATATGTTCTCGGAATGTAAAATGTAACAATTCAACAGTTGAGTAGATTTTTTTGCTTGATTCAGTCATGTACATTATGCCTCTCCCTATTCAAAACGCCGTTCTCACAATCCTAATCATCGCAATACGCTCATGTCCCCTTGGTACCATCCAGACATGTCCGCTCCAGTCATATCCAACCCGCTCAGCCCACCCATTCCGCCCAGGCCACCCATTCCCCCAAAGGTATTATCCATGTTCATGCTTCCAAAGTCGTCTGCATTCATAAAATACGAAAGCCAGTCCGTTGTCATAAAGGAGTCGAGTGTTGTATTCGGGTAAGGGAACTCGGCATTCATGGCCGGTGAGCCATCTGGCAAGGAGAGCCCCAAATGCAGATCTGGTTCTCCATGTGATACGCCAGAGGGCACAATTCCATCTGCCGAAGCGATGAGTGCGTCTCCCGAAGCGACAACATTGTCTCCGTAAGCGCTACTGCCAGCCTGAGATGAGATGCTAGTGCCATCCGTCATGCCCGCTGATGCTGGGCCACTGCCAGGCTGAGAGTCTGATGAATTGATCAGGGGTTGCAACTTTGTTAATTCTTGCCGTGGAGAGAAGCGCCTCATGGTTGCCGTAAATATTCGGTCCAGGACATCGCGGCTTCGCTTCGCCTCAGGCCAGTACTCTCCTGTCGCACTGAGGATATCCGACGCCGCCTTGAGAGAGGTGGTCAAGCAGTCGAAATTGACCTGGTCAGCAATGCCTTCTGGTGTCCAGACGCAGTAAAAGATGGTCATGATGCACAAAAATAATGAATGGACAGTTAGCCACCCATACCGCAGCTGATTATCGGCGTACAGCCTTGCGTAGAGCTTGCTGCAGGTAATGGCGCTGGTGAAGCATTCGCCCAGGGCTGCCTTGGATGGTTGTTGAAACAGGGGATTTGGTCGAAGCATAAGCATCATCAGCTCATGGTATCTAATCTCGCAGAGATCAATCAGGTAAAAAGTGCGCTCGCCCTCGGCGTGTCTGGGGATGTCTTGTTGCCATTTTCGCAGGCGGCTAATCATGTCTGTCCGCCATGCCGTGACATCGTTAATGGCCGGAGTCATATAAGGCGGATAGTTTCGATCCGTGCAAAACAAAACCGTCTTGATCTCGGAGCTAAACCTCGCCCATTTGAAGAGATGAATTGCGCTTGACATGGTGGTAAGGCTTCCAGGAGGCTTTGAGGAGGGCCGCACGCCTTCTTCGGTCAAGTCATCGTCGTTAACATCCAAGGGTAACTAGGTAGCCGCGGTGTTAGCAAATAAGAAAAACAGCCCTGTGAATTCTCATGGCCACAATCTTTACTCACTCTCAAATCACATTGCTCGTCAAAGAATCCCAGCGGCCGTCCCATGATTGTGCATAGCTGTCGATTCATGGTGTATGTGCACCAGAAGATTCGCGTACGGAGTTCCACTTGCAGAGGGTTGAAATGGCGGGGGTTCCGGACATCACGGTGCAAGCCCAGCTCCAAACACGACGCCAGTGAGTGGTAGTGGAGGGTCCATAGATTTAATCCAGACGATGGGTCGTGAAGGGTATACATCTCCAGCAGCAAAAGACATTGGCATGTGGCGAGTGACGGCGTCCTAAAGACGGTATCTAGACGCTGTAGGGCGGAGGCATAATAACCTTCGCCCAGCATGTGCCGCCTCGAGCGACGACCGTAAATCGTGGCACCGATAGCCAGAACCATGAATGCTTGGAACTCCTCTAGCGCATCCAGTATCTCCCCATTGTAGAGTTTGTGGAGGATGGCATGGTGTGAGGGCTCGTGGAGGAAGGGAAACTGTAGGTGAACGGAGTCGAAATAGATTTGGGTGAGGAACATGGTTTGTCTCTTGTCATTCGGGAAATCCTTGGCTTGCAAGTCGACCAGATCTCCAGGGAGGAACACATCGGCGTCGTCGCACCCGTTGCCGCGAAGGTTTCCTGTCTCGATATCTGCAACATGTGCTAAGCCCGCAAGCACGAATTTGGTGAAGAAGAGGCCACTGGAGGGTCCTAGGTAACGAAGATCGGAGCCGCCTGAAATAGATATCAGGCCTATCTGCTCTGTGATCTCATGTGGCGAAGCCTCCTCCGGGGAGTCTTGGGATCCCTGCCTCGTGGAGGATTGTCCACGCTCAACAGCCGATGAGTGAGCTCGCGATGGCCGCCCCGGCCCTGTGGTGAGATCGACATCTGGACACCTATCACGAACAACAGACTCTAGCCATGCTACCCGCGACTCAAGTTCGGTCAAATAGCTGTACAGGATGACACAAGGTTAGCCCAGCGCAAAATGCAGGTACATGATGAACATTGATCCAGCGTCTTCTTACTTTCGAGGTATTTCACGAGAAGTGCCGCCATCCACACATCGAACACCGGCCTTCTGACAGCCTGAGCATGATGGCAGAACACCGTCACACTGGATACAGCATGTTAGTGAGTGAAAATTGGTGCAAAATGGCTACGAGTACGTCGGCGGCTCGGTGTACTTGCCCGAATCTTTCTCTTCTGACATCTCACACACGCGGCGCTTATGCGAGCTCGGGTCCTCGCCCTTCGGTGAGGCTGAGGGGCGAAGTTGGTTGGCTGCGAGTCGCGATCCGGGTTCGAGGAGCTCGGACTGGTCTTTGGCTCCATTCCGCGATCTTTAGTGGGAATCTGAGATGATGGAACTCTCACCCGAGAGAAGTTTCTTGGAATTCTGCTTTTTCGATATGAACCAGCATGTCTTATGCGGATCAGATGCGGAGCTTGCGGACCATTATTATCAAGCAGAGCAAAGTCGGGAGTCACGTGAGAATGAGCGTAAGACTCCAGCCCTCCTGCATTTGTCAGCCTGTCCAGAGGCCAATGGGCTTTGCCGGGGCTATTTCGAGCTATTGTGAGCTATGAGGAATGTGGCGGCACATGGTGACTACATGCCGGGACTCTTATCCTGGGCGTTCGTATCGAGCTACTGCAGACGGATTACTCTGCATACTAATCTTCTAACCGCCGACTACGACAGCTCCTTGCTAGGCATCAGGATGATGATGCACATGTGCGGTGTTTTTTTCTCTAGTTGGTTTTACTACGCAGATTCTAGATCCATACTTTGAAACATGTACAGAATGACGCATATAGAGTAAATTCATGCTGCTTGTCACCCCTTGTTTTTGGAAGTCGCAAAAACATCAATGTCTAGACTCTAGAATGTGACATTTAGTTGGTAAGACGACGTCTGGGTGTCAGAACAAGAAATTGACAAGTAGAAAAGGACCCACAGACGGTACCAATCAGCAATTTAAAGCAAAAATAGAATAAACTCAAGTTTGCTTTCTAAAGTTTCTATTGACCACCTAAATGTCTATATCCAACGAGGGTCTAATATCTAACCCCAACCTAGTATACCCCATTGATCTTCCGCTTGACAAGGTTTTTCATTACATCATTATCAGAAGAGCGCATGCTTCGTGTACTTGTTGCCTCCTCATATCCGCCAATCATCTCTCTAGTTCTGGGCAACCAGAACAGCGCGGTATCGCACATTGCCCTCGGTCAGTCTGCGCATGGCATCGCTCATGCCAGTCTCGTTGAGAGGGAACTTCTCGATCTGGGGAGTGATCTTGTGCAGAGCGCAGAACTTGAGCATCTTGCGCATCTCAGTGGTAGAAACAACAACTGAGCCCTGGATGCGGATACCCTTGAGGGCGACGAAGAACATGGTGATCTTGGAAGGGTTGAAGTCGACAGTGAGGGGGTAGATGGAGCTGTTGGGGGCCATCAGAGGGACGAGACTGGAGAGGAAATTGTCAGTACTAACAATGCGATACTAGCTGTGCCCATGTGTAAAACTTACGCCTCGTAGTCAACCTGGGCACTTCCACAGAGGAGGAGGTGGTTGATGGGCTCCATCTTGCCCTCAAACTTCTCGCCCTGGCGGAAAACGTGAAACTCCTTGGCACCAAACCTCATGGCCTCCTCGCGCTTAGCCTCGCTGCTGGAGAGAACGACAACATGGCAGCCCATGGCGGCAGCCATCTTGATGGCAATGTGGCCGAGACCGCCAATGCCCATAATGGCAACTCGGTCAGTAGGCCTGATGTTATACTGGTCGAGAACAGTCCAAACAGTAGCACCGCCACACATCAAGGGAGCAGCATCAGCAGGGTCAATCTCGTCGGGGATCTGGAAGACGCATCGGGCGTCAACAACAGCGCCGTGGGAGAAGCTGCCGGTGTCGGTATCAGCGTTGCCATATGTGACGGCGTTGGCGCAGTACTGGTCCCAGCTTGAAAAATCATTGTTAGCAATGGTTTGCAGGTTCGCATTGTCCATGCGTGTACTTACCAGTCAGGCACTCCATGCAGTTACCGCAAACTTGTCGAACGTATCCAAAGCCAACAACATCGCCAACCTTGAGGCCGGTGACATTGGGGCCGAGCTCCTTGACTCTTCCGATGCCCTCATGTCCAAGAGTGATATCGGCGTGTCTAAAGTGAAGGTCTGTGCCGCAAACACCAGAGTGTGTCATCTCGATGAAGACATCATTGGGGCGGAGTTGTCTGTTAATAGTCTTGCGAACGGGGACATCACCCTCAGCTCCGCGGTAGACTTCAAAGGTAACTTGGCTGCTCATGTTTGATGTGGTTGGAATGTTGTGAGGTGTTTTTGTGTTTGTGTTTGTTTGTTCTGTTTGTTCTGTTTGTTGTGAAGCTGAAAGAGTTCAAATGCTGAGTGTTGAAGTTTGTTTTTGTATTGTATTGTATTGTATTGTATTGTATTGTATTGTATTGTATTGCTGATTGTGTTCTGAATGATGGATAGTTGCTTTGAGGAGCAAACCCACGGCTCTTTAATACTTTCATGGTCGATCAACAATTGCAAGCAAAAACCCGACAATCTGTTCCCAACACTGAGAAAAAGAAATGAATTACAAAGTTGCTTCGTAATACCTCGGAGTTCTCTCCGTGTTAATACACCTATTTCGAGATACCGGAAGATCCCACCGACGGAAGGAGTTCCTTGACCACGGATTGTCCCGCCTGCGAAAGACAGAATAGGTTTAGCGTAGACTATCTTCTGCTTCCAGAAGGCTTTTAAAGCGACCTGATTGGAGGTCTGCCTTCTATCTAGAAGATTTTATGGGGCACTGAATACGCAGTGACATCATGTCCAACGCCCCGCTTATCCCATCACCGAAATGCAGAGTGTGTAGCCAATGGAAGAGATTTCACAATGCCATCATGCTCCATGCAGGGAGGCGGCATTCCATGGCAAAGGGTCTCGAATCTCATTTGATTATTAATTTTTGCAATGTGTAAGCTTGGACAGTCTTTACTTTAATCAAAACGGGTTCAACGTGGCAAGCGAGCTGGGGAAAGGGAAAAGGGGCAGAATTGAGCCGACCTTGGACTCTCATTTAGGCCATTCATGCAGATGATGGAGCATTACACGAGTTGGACTGATATATGGACACGTAAGGATGTGGCCAAGCTATTCAGCGAAATAATCACATAATCGTATTGATACTTCCTATTGCAATCAAGTGTTTCGGAGTAGGTGTAGACCCGTTTAATTACCCATGCATTTCAGGTGGAACCTCAAAGACATGAATCGAAGACAGACGAGTCAATATTTTCAATGCTACCTTTAGAGCGATACAGCTTTATAGCTCATACTGTTGTGTCGTGTTATACGACTGACATTATCACGGTATCTGGCTCCATACTACGGAGCATTAGTCCCGCGATTCCCGCTGCGTGTAGCAAGCCGAGGTAGAACAGCAAGCGGGTCAGAGATAGAAATGAACTTCGTCAGGGGCCAAAAAAAAGATATGGAATGAGGAGACACGGAAAAGAGAATTCTACTTGAATCGGGGACATCCAAAGGGATAGTATACTCCGTATTGTCCATAGAGATGCTTGCATGCAATCCAGCATTCGGGGTTTAGGGTAGTCTAAGATGGTCTTGCTTCAAGATCTTGATCGGTTCCTCCGTCTTGATCCACCACCTGGTCCGCCCGGCAGAGCTCAGCCGCGTTTTAGTTCGAATGATGAGCAACTTAGAAGACTACTGGAGAGAGATTTATTTTCATGAAAATTGCAATGTTTTTCAGCTTTATTACTGGTACTTTGGGGATGTATACAACAATCAGTTGACATTTCTTCATAAATGCAATTAGAGTCCAACTAAGCAACTAAAAGTCAAAGTCTTCTGGAGAAAGGTCTTCAATCCCTGTCATCAGGTCGGTGCTCATATCGGTGAGGACACTCCAGCCAGGGTCCCATTCCATCGCTGCCGAGGCAAGATAGGATGCTGACTCGTCCTGAGTGGATGCCACTTCCTCCGCCGCTGCAAACCCGCCGAAGTGGCCCCGGTCAAATCCGCGATGGCTGATATATTCCAGCGAAAATCCGTCCAGGCTCCATGGATTTTCTACGACTGGGTTGTTTACTGTCTGATCCGTGGAGTCGTAGGGAGGCGGAGGTGGCACGTCCGTTTCGTCGAGATCATGTCCGACCGACTGAGAGAGATGTCGGAGTTCCGTGCGGCGAGACCGCTTGCGGATGACTGCTCCGAAGTACGGTATCACCACTTCCCGACTTTCGTCCGCCGTGTCGGGGTCGTTTAGGCTCAGCATTTGAAGCACCTTTCGACACTGCGCCGCGACTTTGCAGCTGTTTTGAACCTCTTCTCCAAGTAAAAGCCTGTCGGTAGTGGCCACCAGCTCCAAATCCTCATCTACACTGGACGAGCGACCTGCTGCGCTGCAGTGGAAGGTGCTGATGAGAAGAACAACGGCGGCAGTGAAGCACGCGAAATCCGTTGTCTTGCATTCGAACAAGCAACAGCCTGACTTGTTTTTGCAGCGCAAGAGTCGATACCTCCTCAAAATCTGCTTGGCCGATTCTATGCAGGCCATTCTGCTAAAGTAGTGAGGGGAGCCCGCTGCCGGCTCTACTAAGAAGGGCAAGTGAAGGAACAACTTGACCCAAAAGAAGTAGAATTGTTGCAACAGCAGTTCTCTGAAATTACTTAGCTCTATTCCTTGTAGGTGGAAGTTGTCCATGCTTTCTGGAACAAACCACCATTCCTCTGGCTGTGCCGATGCGGCGGACGAAAGCTCTTCATCTAGCTCCATGGCCTTGGCAAAAGATGGCTTGCCATCAGTCATATTGCGGTCAATAATCTTTCCACTGATAATGGCGCATCTAAGAACAAAGTGGGATCCTTGACCCATTCCAGCCGCCGTGAGAACAGACTGGTAATGGTTGTCGTTCAGTACGTAGGGTAAAGCCAAGCAGCATACTGCAGAATCTATCGCCGTGGTAAACGGAACACCACAGTCTCAGCTCCGTCCGGGAGTAGTTTCTCCCACAGCACAATCCCTAATCTCAAGTCAGATAAGTTTGTTCATCGTTTCGACACGGACTAGAACAAGTACACACCATTAGCTGCGTTGCAGAAGCACCCTTTCTCCATACAAGCCAAGCTCTCTTGGGCTGACCACAATCGGTGTACGATTTTGCAAGTAGAATAAGACATTCTAGGCCCTCTATAGTTGCCGTATAGTTGATGTCTGATATGACAAGGTCGTCTACCAGAGTATACAGGTGGCGGTGCTTGTTCAAGCTACGGGCAAATGCAATTGCAAGAGCGCCAATGTCGGCCGGGTTGCTGCTTGTATATGTTCGCTGGGCAAAGGCCTCTATCGTTTGAGAAGGGGCTTCGGAAATAGCATATGCCTTTGAGCGGAAGCTGTCCCACCACGACCCATGCTTGGTAAGAACAGACAGGATGGCGTCGTAACTTGGCAGCATTGAACGTATAGTAGAGCACACGTATGCAGACTTGCCTTCAAATGGCAGTAGAAACGGGGGGTACAGCTTCTGCTCTCTATCTAAAAGCTGGGAGAATGTTGAGCTGCCATAGGCTGTCTGTAGTGTAGGAGAGCCGCTTTCCCCATTTTTTCCCGATGCCGAGAGCTTTGTATACACCGTTAGCCTCCATAACGATTGTCGACACACATCATGACATCTATCGTTAAGCTTACCTTGGCATCCACAAGCAGTGACACGATCGGGGCATGGTCTGCCCTCTCTGTCGCAAGGACATCTGACGTCTCGGTATCTCCACCGAATTTGGGAGGCTGGTCCGCAGATATCCCATTTCGGCCTTGAGATGCCTTCTCATTGGCAGGCTGTTTCCGCGGCACACTCGGCTTCGACTCTGAAATGCCGACTTCCTCGTAGCCCTGCTCAATGCAGCGGCCGTCACGCGACTTGCACAGGACGCACACAGGGTCGCCGGGAGAATACACACAGCGAGTCTTGCGTCGTCGGCCTTGTTAATAGCAACCGTCAACAACACTTGCAAACTACAGAGCAGACATCTCCGTAACACCGAAGACGGCCTGCACGTACCCCGTACAGGCAACATGGAAACGCAATGCAATGCATGGACTTACATTCGGTGCAACTTCGGGTTCCCTTGCGCATCTTCCGCACTCGATGCGGAAGCGGGTTCGATATCGACACACCTAAAGACTCCTCCATGTCGGACGAATGGCAACAGAGCTGCCTTGGAATCAAAATTCCGTAAATGCGACTCGGCGGACAAACTCAACTGCAACCCAGAGAGATCGATTGATCCTGTTTGGTGCGTGAAAAGAGGAGTAACGCATCTTGTCCGTGGACGAAGCCTTTATTCATGCTTCGTCCGCTCACGTGATCGGACGACGGTGTCTTTGCCAGCTGGATGCATGTCAGCTTGGTGTCCAATCGTTCCTTGTCCGGCTGTTCGTCCAGAGCAAATGTCGAACTAAGTCTTGTCCATCTCCGGACTTAGCGGCATGGCGTCACGGAGCGTTGAAGCGCCCCGAAGAGAATGAGAAACATGAGTGAACAAAAGTTCAGAGACGGGCCTATGCGCCAGGACGAAGGAACATGAAATATACATATATATATGGCCTTTGGTGCTCGATTCGAAATGAAGTTTACCATCACAATCTGCACACAACAACAGCAACTACAACAGCAACAGTAACAAGCAACTTACAACTTCTCTTCATCGAGACTTATACACTTTCAACGCCCTTTATTCTATAAACAGCATTCTTCATATCCACATCAAAATGGCCCCCCTTGTATTCCTCGTCACTGGATCAACATCCGGCATTGGTGCTGCCTTGGTGGACCACATTCTCTCTCGTGGAGACAAAGTCATTGCCTCTGGTAGAAAGGTCGAGGAGCGACTTGGCCATCTCAAGTCCAAATCCGACAACATTGCCCTCTTGGAGCTCGAGGTCACTGCCCCCATTGAAGAGATCAAGACCAAGATTGAGACGGCATGGAAAATCTTTGGCCACATTGATGTCCTGGTGAACAATGCTGGCATGTCAGCCATGACAACCATCGAAGACGCAAGGTGTGTAGCTATTCATTCGCGACAGGGTTATCCACGATGGCAGCCTGCTAATTCATCATTCAAATAGTGATGCATATGTGCAAAACATGTTCAATGTCAACCTCTTTGGACCAGTTCACCTGACCCAGGCCATCCTGCCTTTCTTCCGTGCTCAGGGCAAGGGGTGCGTTGCATTTACTTCTTCCAGCTCAGGCTGGATGGCTCTCCCGACAATGTCCCATTATTCGATGGCAAAGGCGGGTCTTAGTTCCTTTGCGGAGGGTCTTCACAAAGAGGTCATTGGCCTGGGCATTCGAAGTGTCGCATTCGACTGCGGTGGCTTCATCACCAACCTCATGCAGCCTCGAGAGGGTGCTCACGCCAGCCCCCCTGGTGCGGAACCCACCGACGCATACAAGCCTCTGCTTGGAAGCGTCATCGGCATGTTTTCCAACGACCCCATGGGTCTCATGCCAGGATCACCCGCCAGAGCTGCTTCTACCATGATTGACGTGATTAAGGGAGAGGGAGTTGCGGCTGGTCGACCATGGGCTTCTCGAGTCGTCTTGGGCTCGGATGCGCTCGACAGCGCCAAAAATCGACGAGAAGACGAGCTTAAGCTGCTCAAGGCTTGGGCGCCTGTCAGTGCGAGCACTGATGAACGAAGTTACACGCCTAGAGATGATTTCCGAAAGTTCACCACGGTTACTGGTTCAGAGCAGCTCTAACTGCATTCTTAGATGTATCATATAGACAGAGATAGAGACATGGAATGTTTTTGTTACTTCTTATGTTAGTAGATGTATACTTAGATAGTTACCAATGCAAATGCAACATGCAACTCCACCCAGGGCTTTACTGCAGTGACCACAATGAGGTGCGCTGGCTGCAACAGGACTGTATAATTGGACTATAATGGGTGATATCATTGAGGTAACGACTGTCTGCTATTTAGATCTATCACCGTCCTTTTCTGAACAATTTTCATCTTTTTTGTATTTTTTCCCCAGCGCATATAGTCTCGACATGATGGTAGCTCCAAAGACCAGCATCATTTGAAGATCTCATATTTCAGCGCACATTTATCTTCAATAAAAAGCATGAACAAATATGTGTAAAAAGAGTGTCACGAAGAAGATGTATCTCAAGCCTGTGCTTGACAATGCGATCACGTAATGTTTCCATCCGGATCGTGAATCGCAAGACCCTAAATGTAGTAATTAGTAGTCGTCTCCACGGCTAATGACCTCCTTCACGGTAGGTCTGAGCAAAATCGTCTTGGATAGTTTGTTAGCATTCGCCTTTTTATTATACACATGATGTCACTCACATGCTCGAATTGGGCAGTGTACGACCCTTTCTTGTCGAGCAAAGGCGGGTAATCTTCAACAATGCCGGATTTCACCAGCGTGTTGAGCTGCCAAACTGTTAGCTACACTAAGAGCGTGATTTGAGATTGATGTAGCCATGACATACCCCAAGGAGATACTTTTCCTGCCCAATCCGATCCAAATAGCGTCGGCAAAACGGGACTGTACCGAAATTCTTCTTGATCACATTCAAGAGTGATTTGGCTGAAGACAGACGAAGTTCTGCCTTTGGCGCGTCTGCACGAAGGGCATAGTGCGAGACGTCGCCGTGGTCGTAAACCCAGCCGTTACCAGTGCTGCCGAAAGTCTCAATGGCAAAGATGTCACCCTCTTCCATTTTGGTCATATCGTCCGACTTTACGGCGGGAATGCTCTTGGTGCCGTGGATGCGATATGGTAAGATATTATGGCCACCTATATTACGAATCGACTTGATCGGATAGGTGGTTCCGTTGATCTCGCATTCATAGCTCTCCATGGCCTCTTGGATGTATCCGCCGAGTTCTCCAAGGCGGACATCAATACCTGCCTCGCGGACGCCAGTATTCGTGGCATCCTTGACGGCTGCAAGGAGGTTGTCATACATGGGGTCGAACGCCATTGTAAAGGCGCTATCGACGATGCGACCATTCACATGGACGCCAATGTCAATTTTCATGACATTATTCTGCTGAAGCACGACCTTGTCGCCTGCATTTGGGCTATAGTGAGCAGCAATCTCATCAATGTTCAACCCGGTCGGGAAGCCCATGCCGGCAATAAGGGAGTCGCCTTCAGTCAAGCCATCGTGTCCAAGCAGACGCCTCACGCTGTCTTCGATGCCGTTGGCAATCTCAGCGAGGGTCTGGCCTGGCTTGATGTTTCTCTGTGCCCACTGGCGGACCTGACGATGCGTCTCGGCCGCTTGGCGATAATCAGAGAGGAAGTCGCTCTTGAGGTTGTCTAAATGACGCTTTTCTTCGTCAGTGGTGCGATAGAGGTTCTCATTTTTATATTCGACCTCTTCGCCCTTGGGGTAGTTGTTGTTTGGGAATAGTTTGGATACAAGGATGGATGGAGGCTCCGTCTGCGCAATAATCTTCTTCTTCTTGTTCTTTCTCTTCTTGTTCTTTCGCTTCTTAGCGTCACCGCCCTCACCGGCGGCAACTGTGATTTCAGTGATATGTTGGTCTGGATCGTCATCCGAGTCATCACCAGATTGCTCGGCAGCATTTGCTTTAGCGGTTCCATTAGCACGAGCAGAACCAGCCACCTTTCCAGATGTTTGCACTATCCAGGCTGTTAGCTTGTGGCCTGTATGTTTTACCTGCAAATGAGTTTACAAACCGTTGAGCACCTTGCGCTCATCAGAGGGAGTTTTGGCAGCCATGGTGTCGATAAGGACGATTGCTTGAGTTTACAGGATCGAAAAGGGCTGAGATTGATGTCAGTGCACATATATTCATCTTCAGCATGTAATCTGAAGGGCGCGGGGTTTTATTGGGATGCATATAGCGGGGTGTATGTAATTAAAGCCAAGAGGCATCAAAAGAGAGAATCCCTCCAATCTCAGGTTGCCTAATCATGTGGCTATTGACTGTCACCAGCTGGGAAAAAAGCTTCACAATGACCTGTGAAGTGGCGGAAGAGAATTAACTCGTTGGTATCGTCATTGTTGTATGCACGTACAGTACGAGCATGGGATGATGAGACACTGAGGGGGTATCTGGCCTAGCTTCAGCACTCTAGCGACACACAAAAAGTGATATTTAGATGAACCCTTCGCTTAGCCCTCTCTGATATACTACAAGATGCAGTATTTGCACGCATATTATACATGTATTAAAACAATATGTCTTATCCATACTTTCGTCCATCGCACCATTGCCACTTCACTATGGCTTAAAGACAACCTTTTGTACCTGCATCTCATCAAACAGAGTATATCCTTGAACAGCCTCGTTGAGAGGCATGATGTTTTCGAACATGAAACTGTCGTTATTCATTAGGTCATTACATGTCAGATATGAAAACGACGGAATAGACGACTCACCCAAGCAGGTGCTGCTTCTTCTCAAGCAGAACAAGCGCTTCAGAAAAGATGCTCCGAACAGGACATCTACCCATTTGCAGGCGAATATTCTTTCTATATATGTATTTTCATTAGGAACCTGCTTAGGGATTTCGTATAGAGGAAAATCAGAAGATGCACTTACCCGTATGCCTCACTTCCAGACCATGGAATCTAGCAATCGCAGCTTGAACTAAACAACACCTCCGCTCCTCATGAGTCCTACCTCTGCATTGTGAACACCGATGCTGCTGATCACGCCAAAAGGCCTGACAATGTCAAACGCAGTCCTCAATGCTGGCGACAGTCCGACAACCTCAACGACCAAGTCGGCACCTCTTCCTTCTGTTGCTTCCAAGATTCTCGCCGTCATGCCCGCCTTGTCACTGAGGAAGTTGAGGGGCTCGGCACCAAGTTGTCTTGCCTGTTCAAGTCTGCTATCCACGCCGTCGATGGCAAATAGATGCTTGGGTTTCTGCTCCGCCGCAGCAATAATTGCACACAAGCCAACGGGGCCACATCCAATCACCACCAGAGTAGATTCTTGAATATTAAGAGTGGGAGGCGCAAGGCTGAGCGCGGATTTGACGCCAAAGAATCCAGTGGGGAAGATATCGGCCATGAGAATTAAGGCCTCATCTGAAATAGATGGTGGTGCCTTGGAGACTGTGCCATCAGTCAGGGGCACGCGGACATATTCTGCTTGCCCGCCATCGAGCTTGGTTGATCCGAAAAGCATGGATTTCTCACAGCGCGCAGTAGCGCCATTGAGACAGAAAAAGCACTTGCCACTAATGTTTCTGTAAGTATAAGCGCGGAATGAAGTCGATGAAAACTCGGGGTCCAAGGTACATACCATGATGCGGTAAACGGAGCTACAATCTTGTCGCCAACAGCAACTGACTTCACGGCTGGTCCTGCAGCCACGACAGTTCCCGTAAATTCATGTCCCATGATGAAGCCGGTCGCGGAGGGTTGATGGCCACGGTACACATGTAGTTCGCTGACGGGATATTCCGCGTTAGCGAGTCATGCGTTCATATTGCACCAGAAGGCGTCAACTTACGAGCCACAGAGAGCAGTTGCGCTCACCTTGACAATGATATCTTCATCGTCCTGGACTGAATCAAGTTACAGATCTCGTATCGTAGCATCAGTGCTTTGAATTGGCCAGAACTTACTCTGAGGCACCGGTCGGTCTTGGATGGAGACGCTGCGGGGTCCGTCGAACACAACGGCCTTCATGGTCTGAGGAAGAGACATTTTCCCAGAGATACAACACAGTGCAGAATGGATAATGGGAATTGACTGGTGTAATATCTTGTGTGAGTATCAAAGAGATTTCCAACGCCGGGAGGGGTTTAAATATATACTGAAGCGCCCGACGTCAATATGGGTCGAGATGTAGGTCTATTTCCCCACAGTATGCCCTCAGCTCGTTCACCCCTCCCAGCAGGCGGGCACTAAAAGCCGCTGCCGAGGGTAGCCCGAGATTTGGGATAGATGGGGAATACAGCAATGGTTAATAGAGACGAATCAGAGCATCTCGGGATACTTGTGGCACGCTTCTCCCACCCACCCATTTCTCCGTTCTAGAACCGAGCCTTGGGTAACTTAAAACTGTGGGCTGGGGCTGTGGCTGGGGATGGGGTATACGCACCCGGGCTTATGTCTTGTCATATCTTACTTCGGCTGTGAAGGAACTGGGTGCTTATGTGTATTCACCTCTCGTGGACAGAGGTCAATGTGAGCATACATCATACTATAAGTCTTCAAATATATAGGCATGTTGATGCTACGGTCCTATGTAATCATTCTGTCAACGTGTGTTTCAGTGTTCCAATTGGAAACCTCTCACCCCTCTGCGTGTCGGTCGATGCTTTTAGTCTACTCAACTTCCTTCCATATCATCTCGAGCTGGAATATTTGCATCCACTCATCCGTCCGATTCGCATTAGCAAAGCCCGCTTGCATGTTATTGAACATTTGCGCTCCCTGGGCTCCCTCATCCGTGGCATACCAACCCACTTGACTGTTTCCATGAAGGTTTCCGTCCACGGCACCAGATACCGACTTCAATCCATCCATGCCGTTGTACATGACACTCAAAAGGCCCTGGTGCATTGCGTTCTGCATTTTCATAAGCTTCATCTCGCGGATAAACTTCATCTGAGGTACGGTTTGAGTGTAAATCTTCAACCGCTTGCTTCCGAATTCTGTAAACTCGGCCAATTTCTCCTTCGACTCGGGGGATCCTGGTGGGCCAGCATCACATACTTTCAACCACATTGTGCGCATACGTGACGACCAAATCTGGCAAATCTGGGCACGCTCATCGTATGCCTTCTTGAATTCCACGGAATCGCCAAGTTTTGTGTCGGCGACGAAGCTCAGATAGCAATCTTCGCAGAACAGAGCATTTGGATACCCCCACCAATGTCCCTTCTCGACGACTTCTAGGCCGGGACAAACGGGAACCGAGGCAAATGCCCGAACGTAGTCTAGGTAGTAACTGAAAACCCCTAGATCTACAGATTGAGCGTATTTCCTGAGGTATTGCCGGAATCGGGTACTGGCAACACAAAAGTCGCAAACAAGAGTTGCCTCGGGATTGCGCGGTGCAGGTTCAAAGAATTGAGCAACTCCGCTGGTTCTCAAAATGGATGTATAGCATGTCTCACACACATCAAAGTTGTCGCATCCTCCCTGGATTGTCCACCAGTTGCCGCGAATAAATCCGTGTTTTGTACAAGGTGGGAGACGGCACGCCACCTCCGCCGAGCTGCTGAATACAGACCAGTTGCGCTGCTCAATGGCATTCTCCATGGCCCATACCAGGGGAAGGTTGGTTTCAGTCAATTTGCAAGACCAGAATTGGGTCATATGTTCAAAGTATGAATCGAAGCCCGGGGCCATGACATACTTCTCAAACTCGTTCTCAAACCGTGTGAAGCCAACTCGGTCCAGATAACAAGCTTCACAAGCTCGCATATTCTCAATTTTCTGCCGTGGCATGTACCAGGTGCAGTCGTTTGACTGTACATCCTTTCCCTCGCATTTTGGCAACGAGATACGATGGGTCGCCAAACTAACAAATCCGGCCCAGTCATTCTCTTTGGCCTTTTTGACAACGACTCGAGAGATGAATGGCACAGAGATGTCACAAGACCACTGCTCGCCGGTTGGCTGTTCACGATATGGTGAGAATCTGGTCTCAAATGGCGTCCCTGCTATCCGGTCCTCGTAGCAAGCTTCACACGAGATGAATCCGTTGATCTCACTATCCGTCATACCGAACCATTTAATTCCATCAGAGGCTGCGGTGGGGTTGCGTCCTTTGCATGCCTTGACGTTGAGGCGCTTTTTCAAGAATTCACGCAGTGCATCCACATTTCCGGTGCGAACAGCCTGGGGCCAAATGAAATCTTTGACTCTAGGGAACCAGAAACAGCACATGGAGTTGAAGTTGTCAGGCCGTTTAATTTTCTCAAACTTGCTTGCCAGTTGTGTAGGTTGAATGTGATCAGCGTGACATCTGGTGCAGATCAACAAGTCTGGCAAGTCAGGCAAGCGGTACCAATAGAGCGAATAGTCCACTGCCCTCGTTTCTGGACAATACGTGATGACTTCTAGAGGTTCCCCCGTTGCGCGGATATGGGGCGGAGGCCGAGGTGCATTGTCATCCAAAGCTCTCACAGAAGGCTGGGGTGCTGCGTTATGTTCCACAGGGTTCATGTTGAGATTGTTCATTTGCGTATAAAGATTAGCCATGGCATCCTGGGGCTGCGCCGTAATAGGTGCTGGGGCAGGCTGCTGGGCCTCTGCCGGGGGTGGAGGAATCGACGTGGCATTATTTGCTGGTTGAACTGGTGAGGTATGATCCGACCGAATCTGGTATGTTTGAGGAGCAGCTGGATGTGTGGGAGTAGGATCAGCAGCCGACGCCACTGTCTGTTGTGTATTGGGGGCAGCGACTGGTCTGCGTGGATATTGATGCTGCCCTACTGCAGTTGGAGCAGCAGGCGGAGGGGGAGCATAGTTGTTCGAGGTCTCCCGGGCTGGCGGACGAGTTGACATTGGCGGTGGAGGAGGAGACGAGGGAGTATATGCTGGCTGTTGTCGGGGCAGAGGTGCACTGTATTCCCGAGGAATAGGTTCACTATACTCTCGAGGAATGGGTGCACTGTACTCCCGAGGAATAGGTTCAAAAGCACTGTAATCCCGAGGAACGGGTTCAAAGGCTCCGTACTCTCGAGGAATAGGTTCAAAAGCTCCCTGTTCTCGAGGAATAGGACTAAAAGTCCCCTGTGGAGCAGCATTTCTCTCTGGTGTAGGAGGCTGTGGCGAGGTGGGAGGTAGGTTTGTTGGTTGCGCTGCCGCAGGAGGTGTATATTGATATGTTGCGGTTTGGACAGAAACAGCTGGTGTTGATGCATGTGTAGCTGGTGTGTACTGAGCAGCAGGAGGGGGGCTGTTGTAGTACGGAGCGGGCTGTGTGGGAGAGTATGTGTGTGAGACTGGATTTTGAGTATTTTGAGCTGGATTATAGGGAGGGTGTGGAGGGTAGTTGGGCAGATTCTGTTGAAGTGGTGCCCGAGCAGGAAGAGGAGGGGGAGGGGGATAGGATTGAGCTGAAGTTTGAGGAGGAGGAGGGTACGAATGAGATGGGCTCTGCGGAGAGTACGTGTAAGATGGGCTCTGTGGAGGAGGATAAGACTGAGACGGGCTCTGCAGAGGAGCTGCGGCTACGGGGCCGGGAGTTGTCGATGCCGGAGCGTATGAGTACCCGGAATGCCCAGGCGGCGGTGGACCAGGAGGGGGTGGATAATACGGCGCCGGTGCGGCTGCATTCGGATACGGCGATGCGGGAGGAGGTGCCGTTTGGTATCCATACTGAGTTTGCTGCTGGGGGCTCACGTTTGCATATGGATATTGGGCGTTGCCTCCGTATGTCTGCGCTGGCTGGCCACCGGTCTGTCTCGGCGGGGTGGGAGGAGGAACAGTCCCATTGGCATATCGAGGAGGCAGCGGCGGTGGCTGCTGGTAGTAGCCTGACATGATGATGCCGCAAGTTTAGATGGAGTTATCAATATGTTCTGGCTTCAATGCTCTTTGTTGCAGCCCCGTCAAGTGTTTCCAAAGACGTGTCCAGAGCGAAGCATTTGCATCTTGAGAGATTAAGTACGGGCAGCTACTGCTAGTCTCTAGCCCGCGTGAGACGTCGTCGGAAGCCTAGACCTTTTGGTGTAACGAATGGGTGGTTCAGCTGCTGCTCAGCCTCCGGTGGGGAAGACGCACAAGCAGATGGAATGCATCTCACGGACTGCGGCGAGGCTCCCACGCCCTTCCGATCCGATGGAATAAGCCTTGCCAACACGTGGTCCCAGGGGATTTAAGCTAGCGAAATGCTGCACTAGCATCATGAGTGAGATTCTTAAGTTTGGAGTGCTGCTACTAGACTAGCAACAGACTGGCCAGACATCTCCAATATCTGCAAACTTGAGGCTACAAATTGAAGCACTCTCGAGGTACCATGTGATCTGTCTCGCTGTGAGGGTGGTGATTACACGACGGATCTGTCGCCATTGCTAGGCGTCATTTTGCTTGGCTGATGCATATGCTCGAACGGATTCATTTGACCTGGTGTGTTGGTGCGAAGTGAGGCAGATAGACGCTATACGTGCAGCTATTCATATCTCGTGGCCGATTGTCTCCGTGCTGCCTAAATCATACGAGCACGGCATTGCGTTACACTGTTGGCAACCTTCCCCTCACCTTCAAGTCCTCGACACCTCTTGGGAGAAGCGGGAATTTCTGGTCAGCGCTATCGTACTGCAGAGCCCAAGTTGTGGGTCGCGAAGTGTGTGAACTCATCCGCCTCATATTCGCTCGAATTGACCTCCATTACCCATCGCTGGTTGGGGAATCATGGCATTGGACAGCTCCGCAATTGATGTGGGTATTTCGATTTTCTGGTGCTCGCATCTGTCGAACCTGTACGATAAGAATCTCACCCGAGAGCAGCCCGTGCCTTGGCCGAACGAGTAGCTCTAGGACAATCATCCGCATGCACGGATTGCCACTTTTACCTCTTCTGCTACTCGCGTCATGTTTTCAACGGGCTCTGTCCATGACTCAACTACCAGCGAAATGCACTGGACACGAGCCGTCAAGTCAGATAATGGAAGCTACTAGAGGAGGGCAATTCCTTCGAAATCCCTCTTTATTCTCTGTAGTAGATTATACTCCCTTTGTATAGCATGTCGGCTACTCAAGATCAACTGCCTGGGAGACCTTTCCTTTAAAACTCCACTGATTCTGTCTGTCGCTGAAGGATATAGGCATATGCAGGAGGCATCTGTCAGTCCAGATAGATCTATTTTGTTGTAAAGTAAGGATGGGCAGGCATGCAGAGATTGGTAATTAAATGAGGTTCTTGACCGGTATAGTCAACTCATGCATCCTCGGTTAGAAGAGCCAGCGTACGAGAAGAAACTTATAGCTTATTAAAGTCTGACGAAGAATTAACTGGCCTGCATGCGTACATGTAGTTGATCGTTTCGGAGACGTCTTTTTATTTCCGCCTCTTGACTATCCAGTTACTATACTTATTAAAGCCGGGTATTTGTCTTTTCCATGTCAAGGGTGCGGATTTATGCAAACACCCGGTGTTTACTTGAGTGGATTTTAGGATTATTAGGACGGTGCAATGATTTGTCCCGGCTCCAACGATGAGAATACAACCGCCCCGCCAAGTCCACACCCTGCACCCTCATCGTCAACCCAAGTTTGCCGAGGTTATCGTATCGTCTAATACTACTTGGTTAAGATTTTCTAATATCATTTCAATGAAACCTTTCTACTCTGCTACAATTTGCGGAATCAAACTACGTCTTCATTTCTGTAGTTGCTGATAATGCCAGAAACTAGAAGCAAATAGCTATAGTGGCAGGTAGAGGAAGAAAATAGCAATAGTACCTGTGCCGGAAAGTAGCAATAATAGCAGATTCATGGAGATAATAATTAATCAACTCATCGATCATCTTGAGGGTGACAAACTGCATCTTTGTCTACCTATATTGTGGGTCCCGGCTTTACCGTCTATCTTCGTTGAGTCGTTGTCAACTTTTATCTGAGCCTGGTCCTCGGTAAGCTAGGCCAATGGCCTGCGAGTACCTACTATCAACAAGCACGCATACGATTTAGGGTACTTGCACTGTTGTCCGCGACATTCGTTAAACCCGGGCTGGAAGTGCATTATGCTCGAGTTCTGAATGCTGCAGACTTGCGATAGTTATTGGTTCTTGGGACTTTTAAAGAATTTCTAACGAGTGATATAGTATCTCATGCGAGTATTCAAGACTAAGGCTCAGTAGTTAGCAAAAACGCAGTATTATAGACAACCGCAGAACATATCATACTTTGCTTAGATTGCATATTGGTAGAGTCACCTTTGAACCACAAACGGCCAATCGGGAAATGTCTCCTATTGCCGGCCCCAGTTGTATTAACTCCAGCTCACAATTTCCATCACAGTTGCGAGAGATCTTGGACTGGGCTTCTGACGTTTTATCAGTCAGATTGGCACATGGTTGCATAGGCCCGAAGACCAGAACGCAACTTTAGCCTTGAAAGTCCGAATTTTTTTTTTGCAATCGCCGATCAGCGACAGAGTTGTGCGGCTAGCAATCAACGGAATGGGGGACAGCCGGCACCCATTTGTCGGATTTACCACCTTTCCACTTTTTACTAATCACCCCCCAAAAGTGGTAGACTTGACACCATGTAGGAAGGGTGGTCTTCAGGTATGGGTGTCATCAAAAATGAATCAAGTTTCATCGGCCAATCACTGACAATTTGACAAGATACAGCCTGGTGTGAAAGTGCTATAGTTTGGAACTTGTAAGGTGGGATCGCATATCCAGTTTGTCGATGCTAGAGGCCCCTATGACATAATAGAAGCATACAAGATGTAGACAAAAAAAGAGGATATCCAATGTATAAAGAGCAGCCCACTGCCAGTTGTCTTTGAACTTGAGTCGAATAGCAGCTTCACGCAGTTTTTATGAAGAATAACAACCAAAATAACCAAAAAACAAGTTTCATTTCCAAAATGTCGACTGACTACAAATTCGAGGGATGGATGGGAGATGATGCCACTTCCGCACATGGCAACATGGTTTGGAGGGAGTATGAGCCAAAGGAGTGGGAAGAGACTGATATTGACATCAAAGTCACTCACTCTGGTATCTGTGGTTCAGACTTGCACGTTTTGCGATCAGGATGGGTGCGTTGAGCCTTCAAAAGTTTTCCACATGAGCTTCCCCCCGAATAGGCATACTGACTCGAGGCATCTCTAGGGCGTTACCGAGTACCCCTGTGTTGTTGGACACGAAATCGTCGGTGTTGCAGTTCGAGTAGGCTCCAAGGCCGAGGGTGATATCAAGGTTGGCGACATTGTCGGCGTTGGTGCTCAGAGCGATTCTTGCCTTAGCCGCGACGGACCTTGTTCAACCTGCGACGCTGGCCTGGAGCAGTACTGCACCGGCAACGTCAACACGTACAATGACAGACATCGCAACAAGGGCAAAGCATACGGTGGCCACGCCTTGTATCACCGAGCTCCTTCTCACTTCGTCGTCAAAATCCCCAAGGGCGTTGCCCCCGAGTTTGCTGCCCCCCTGATGTGCGGAGGCGTCACCCTTTACTCGCCACTCAAGCTCTACGGCGCCGGTCCTGGCAAGAAGGTCGGCATTGTCGGCGTCGGTGGTCTTGGCCACTTTGGTGTGTTGTTTGCCAAGGCTTTCGGCGTTGATGAGGTTGTCGGAATCTCCAGGAGAGAAAGCAAGAGGGCGGAGGCTCTCAGCTTGGGATGCGACGACTATATTGCAACGAGCGATGACAAAGACTGGGTTAAGAAGAACAAGGAACGCTTTGATCTCATCATCTCAACCGTTTCCTCTGGGGATGTATGTATCACAGTTCGCCATGCCTATTATCCTTGTTCTGTACTGACTATTTCACGATTATTAGATGCCCTTGAATGACTATTTGTCTCTCGTCAAGCTCGACGGAACGCTCGTGCAGGTTGGAGCTCCAGAAACTCCCATGTCTCTCATCGGTTTCTCCCTCATCACCCGTCGGAAACATCTCACTGGCTCAGCCATCGGCAACCCGCGTGAGATTCTCGAAATGCTGCAGTTCGCCGCAGACAAGCAAATCAAGCCGTGGGTAGAACTGCGACCTATGAGCGACGCCAACCAGGCTATGGTCGACTTAGACGCCGGCAAGCCTAGATTCCGATATGTCTTGGTGAATGAGCAGTGAAAAATAGGACTACATGTCTAAGCAGAAATACCATCGACATGAGATGGAGAGACAGGTGGATTTATGAGTCGAAGGGAGATTAACAAGCGTTGCTAGTTTGCTTATTATACCATAGAGAGAGTATAGACTGTATTACGAAGACTGAGATTATGAAACTGAAAGTATGTTCCCATGTTGCAGCCAATATATAACCATTTCATCAAGCATAAGTACTACAGGCTGAGTCTAGCCGGTAATCCGGTACAAGAAACTGGTAATCCACACCAACCCTTCTCCCACCAAGCCTGCGATTCCACATCTGGCCCGCCCATGTCGACAGCCTGAATGCAGTTCCTTGACCAGCAAAGACAACGGCGGAGCCTGTGACTGGCAGCCAAAAGCCTAACACGACGCTGACATATAACGAAACAGGCCCTGTTACAATTAGCCTCTTCCGTAGCCCAAACTCCGCAGGCACACATCAAGTTGACGTGACTTGAGCTCCGTTAAGATCAGTTGCTCCATCACGTCACTCCTGATAGACGCCCACCAACATCTTTTCGGAGCCAGCAATATACGTGCAGCCCGATAAAAGTGAAAGAGAAAGACTAGAGCCCGTGAGTCCCCCTCCATCATCAGTTTAGCAAATGGCCCACAACAGAGAATTGGAAATCCATAGAACAGCTGCTCAACATCAGCGTCTTGAGGCACGATGCCGGGTTGTGATTGTGTATCCGACGCTGTTTTAAGAGATGCACAGCACAAGAGAGGTGAAATGCGGCGTATGATGTTTTCGAATGATGAGCGAGCCGATTGGGATTCTAATGTGAGTGAAGTCTCGGGTTCGTCGACCGAAGTATAATTGGTAGTAATTCTTATAACAGCTTCCCTGATATAGACCAGTCTTTTCTTTTCATCACGGCCTTCCGACGATGGCGGCGGCGCATGGGGCACAGTACTACGACATGACAGTTCCGTCCCCAGCCCGAGAAGAAGACGCCACGCATAAGACGTAGGCCCACAGATGGTTGTCTCAGTAGCTGTGCAGTCCCAGGTCTGATAGCGCGGATCGTCCCAGATTTTCATAAACGGCTCTACAAAGCGTGCTGGATCCTCACCTCGTCTGACCAAGGCCTCTTCAATGCTGAGCCTTGGATTCTGGTTTATCATTTGAGTGAAGACGCTTCCCTCGTCGATGAAGATAGGTATGGCCTGAAACCATACCTGGACAATACCTGGGCTGAGAAGAAACAGCTGGTCCTGGGTGAGATCCAGCCTCGCTTCGGAGTTGGCACCTTTCTCACCGTCCAGGAAGCCAAGATCAAACCATGATATGTAATTGATGAGAAGGGCCGTCCCCATTAGTGCTTCGCAATTATCTTTTGTGAAAGGGCGCGATAGGCTTTTCCGAAAGAGCTGAACTGTCTTGGCCATTAGCTGCATCGACGCATGCGAGTATTTTGTGCTCTGCGGACAAAGGGTTGTGAGATGCATGGCGGCAACGCATAAGATGGCAGACATGATAAAGTCTTCCTATGACAAGTTAGCATAGGCCTTGTTGCCCCGGATGAGGCGCTATTACGTTAAAAGCCCGCTGCATGACAACGGGCCAGATTTGGGGAAACGTGAGTGTTGATCGGGTCTCTTTATCCCAGTGATGGAATAGCTCGAGATGCAGGAGGCTTATTTGAGGATCCATGTCCATCTGGAAATGGACACTAGGTATAGAGAGACTTGGGGCAATAACATGCTGATGGAACGGTGGTAGGCAGTTGATGTTGCGCTTAACACAGCTGGAGCATGGGACACATTCATCACACTAAACTATTAGAGATCTTATTGCATTCATCGGAGTCGCACCGCAACGACATACCTTGACCCTCCGTCGTTTGCATGCGACACACCCTCGCCGGCTTTTGTTATGGGGGCGTTTCTTGCGAACCTGGCCCATGGCTCCGATGGTCTGGAGTGCTGGAGCTTGGCTCGCATCTCGAGACACCAGGATGGTGTTGGAAAAGAGAGCAGGTGACGTGCTATTAGACATTGGATATCGAAAAGCTCGGATTGACGTGTATGAGAGAACGAGGTGATAACCAGGAGATTGAGAACTTGAAGGGAGTACCTATTTTACCCAGTCATCAAGTGGAGCAGACTGAGCCTTAGATTGGACCATCTCAGCGGGGCTGAGCCGACGAGTTCCTCGCATTCCGAATCGGGAATGCGACGCTGCCTTGAGTGGACAGAAGCCGGACTGTGGACCGAATGGTTACCGGATGAGGTAAACGAGTAAAACGACTGCAAGATGGGATCGTATTGCAACCGAGCAGATGGATCCAAGAAGGAGTTTCAGTGTAGAAGCATCTCCTTTCACACAATCAAGGAGTGTGCTCTGCCTTGATCTTGATTGCTTGTCGACGAGCGATCTAAATCCCATCTTGTGTATATAACATGCATCTGTCGCTGTCGATTCCACTGCCTCAATCCCACCCCCATCACTGACATCTACATCTATTATATATCGCATCATTTAAAATACAAAAATGTCTTCAGTTCCGCCGGGAGGCCTAATTCTCGTTACAGGGGCTAGCGGCTACATTGGGAGCGTCACTGTCCAAGTTTTCTTGCAACGCGGCTACCGTGTTCGTGGCACTGTCCGCTCTGTTGCCTCAAATGCCTGGATGAAGGAGTATTTCGGTTCCAAATTCGAACTTGTTGAGATGCCCGATCTCAATGCCCCTTCTGCTTTCGACAAGGCGATTGAGGGTGTGGATGGCGTTGCACATATCGCCATGGACATGGATATGAACCCACAAAACCATGCCATCATCGAAGACACGATCAAATCCAACTTGCAACTTTTAAAGGCTGCCGCAAAAGAGTCCAGCGTCAAAAGTGTTGTTATAACGTCGTCTCTGGCTGCGTGCGCCCTTCCCACAACCGGAACTCCTTATAAGATCGATCCAACTACCTGAAATACTGCAGCCATTGAGCAAACGGTCAATCCGTGGGATGGTGAAGGCAACCCCCGTTGGCACGGAATTGTTCTATACGGAGCTTCCAAGGCCCGTGGTGAGCAAGAGGCATTTGCTTGGGTGCGCGAACATAAGCCTACTTTCTCCTTCAACACAGTTGTGCCGAATGTGAACTTTGGCACCGCCATATCCCCTGAGGATATGAGCTATCGCAGTACTTCGGCAGTGATTGATGCTGCCGTTAAAGGTTATCTTGCCGCGCCGTCGATTCTACCACCTCAGTGGTACGTTGACGTTGAGGATACGGCACTGCTGCACTTGGGCGCCTTAACACTCGATGATGTGAATGGCGAGCGTCTGTTGGCATTTGCAGGGAAATATTCGTGGACGCAGATTCTTGAGATTTTTCATCGGCGGTATCCAGACAAGGTAAAGTTGAAGTCGGTTGATGAGGCAGTTGTGGACGCCGGCGAAGTGTATAATGAGCGCAGTATCGAGGTGCTGAAGAAGATGGGCAAGGAAGAAGGATTTACGTCTTTGGAAGATACTCTCATCAAGGCTTTGGATACAATTCTTGCAAATCAGTCCAAGAGTGTGCCCAAAACGAGGATAGATCTTTATTATGATTCTCTCACTAGCACACCTGCCAGGGATAAATGAGAACAATTCGACTGCATTAAGGACTGAGTAGAACATTAGCTATTTGTATTAACGCTACTTCACGATGCTCTGTCTTTTAATGAAACTCAACAAGACCAGGGGCAGTGGCAGTGATAACGGGGTCGGCGTAGGTTCCAGTATCCAACCATGCTATTAGATTCTGTTTATATACAGCCTGGTCTTGCTACCGCTGATATTCTAATAGATGGATGCCATTAACAAACAGCGAGTGACTCTCGAAAGCTTCATCATTGATTCCGTAGTAAGAATTGTCTATTAATCTTGGTTAGTTTGGTTAGAAGAAGCAATATCGTGTGCTTGACATTCTCTCGGTATTTGCTGTTGTGCAAAGAGGTGTTGATTCAATATTGATCAATACTTGCAGTTCATGGTCAATTCCAACTCTCTACAGCCTGCGCCTCCCTCTCTGCCTCATTGATACCGCCTCCTCCTGCAACTGCAAAAAAAAACCCAATAAAAGTGACGGTTAGTATTGGTCGGTCGTGAAGCATATAATAAACAACACAAACACTGGTTTATCACTAAAGATGCAACAATACAACATCATACGTTAATAATAAAAGTATCAAGATATTTACAACGTACAATTGCAATGCCAGGAGATTGAGGACATAATATTCACGGGGAATTCGGACTACAGGTGATCATAATCCATTTTATTTACAAGAATTATCAATCGGCTATATACGTTAAAGCATCTCTCAAAGCAAACTCGCTGCAGGAGTCAACCAAGGATAGCTAATCATTAACAGGCGAAAGTGAAAACCCATAGCTATATACAAGTCTGCTGAGTGCTAATTTAGCAGTGGGCAGGGTTGCTGGGGTAGACGTGGTTGGTGTTGCAGGTGTTGGGAGCAACGAAGAGAGGGGTGGCTAACAGAGCAATTAGTCATTTTAGCAATTGAAGGGAGGGTGAGTGAGAAGCATACTGTCAACACCGTAGTTGGTGGGAGGGTTGCGGACGATGGAATAGCGGCCACCGAAAGTCAGGTTGTTCTCGCAGTTAATCTGGTTATTTCCACCGTTGACGGAGTTGGAGCCAGTCCAGATATCAATGTGAGGCTGGCCATTCCTCCAGTCGGTGGTGCACTGTGCGCAGGTGTCCTCAACACGACCATACTTGGTCAACAGAGGAAGGTAAACAATCTCGCAGTTGTTCAGCTCGCCAGGAGCAGTGGCGATGGTAATAGGGTCAGCGTAGGTTCCGGTACCTAGTCACGTCTTTAGAATTTGTTTGTCTGCTTCACGACCGACCAATACTGACCACCAGCCCTGCCGTTGCGGCCTCCGCAGTTAAGAGCGGTTGCTGGACCGGGCTATAAGGGCATTAGCCATGAATTACAGACGTAAAAACAAGATAAGGTAAACTTAAAGGAGAGTTGTCTGGGTAGCCGTAAAAAGTAACAATGTAATTGCCGGGAGTTGAGCAAGCCTGGCTGAAGCCGGCGAGGACGGCGGTGGTGATGATGGCGGCGACGGACTTCATGGTGGCGGTTTGGTCAAACTTCTTTGGTAGAGAGCTGAGAATGATTGAGTACAAGTGACTTTGGATACAAAAGATTCAGAAAAAGAAACAAGAGCGAGAGGCAAGCGCCTTTTATTTATCTTCAGAAGCTTCTTGACCTTAGACCCATCTCCTGACTCCATCAAAGTGGAAGTTGTATAGTACGACAACCAGATCCCGGCATCCCGCCATTGGATCGACGGACCGATAGCATAGTTTCTCCTTGCACTAGGGACGAGTTTTCTTAACAAGGATACGTAAACAATAAGGTAATGTCCTGAAGTAAAGCGTTGTAGAGCGCCGCTACTCTGACGTGGCTGGCTCTTCATTGCTTCAGCTTCTTGTTTAGGAAATGGGGACGGAGAGCCTAGTATGCTTCCGGGCGATGATGATTTGTGGATTTTCCAAGCCCCAGATCTGCGCCCCTGGCTAGCTACTCGTTTTCGTTCAACTGCTTGTTTGTACCGTTGTGCATAGTACTCGTATTGTAAAGTGAGAGGGCCAAGCGATGGAAGACTAAAGCTAAGCTACGGTTGGAAGCTACAAGAATCTGGTGTAGTAGTAATGAGCATACAAATGCTACCTCAGGCAGTTGTAACATTACGAGCTCAAGGTTGTATGCATGCATAAATGGTACCTGTACTCCGTAAGTGTAGCCTCATGTCAGGGATCGAAACGATTGGCTAGGAGGTGCTGCAGTCAGCTGAAATGAACTTCCGTTTTGCTATTTCATCGAACCAGTGCTGCATACGCAGTGTAAAAGATGAAACATTCACGAGCAGCCTATGCGCGGGCCGCGCATGCATGCATAACAGCTGGTGTACAGGATATTGGATACACAACAAATGAGGCAGCAAGCACTCCTGATATTGATGATTCGACTTTTCCGACACGGAAATGTCATAGACTACTAACTACTAAGAGCGCAGGTGTTCCCCTATTAGTAGATGGGATCAACTAGCGTATATTGGGATTCATGCGATCCATTAGACATCTCTTGCGTAGATTCAATTCGACTCCGAAGTAGGGGAGTAGCTTGTTGCATGTTGATTACTTTACTTCCGGCCTAGACTCACGTAAAACAAGCTGCGAGTCAGGTTCCTTTGGGACCTTCCAGCGAACGCCCTGTTAAGCTCCCTGACCATGATCTCCATGCCAAGATGAGAAGCCGGCTCGGCCGCTATATCACACAGGGCGACAGAATCCTTCAGTGGAGCTCAAAGAACTCCTTCCCGCCTGTCAGCCCTTGGGCAGATGCCGCATCAAGAGTTTTAGTTCAAATCTAGCCAAAGACGGTGAGGCAGAATTGCTGTTTAAAGTCCGGACATGTTTCCTTGGCATTGCTAGCCCTTGGGTCCATTTCTAGCTTGAAGATGATTGGACCATGGTAGCCTTTCGCCGCCTCACCCTCGGTTGTAGGCAGAGAACTTCGGCGGATGCCAGCTAAATCCTGGAATAAGCATACTCATTCGCATATTCGACCCTCTCCGAGTCGTGAAGCACGTCTATTCAGGTGCTTCTAACGCATTGTTATTCAACTTGGTTCTCAAAGAGTGGAAACATAAGACTACCGGCTACCCACGGCTTCGCATGCATGTGCTGTATGCAGTCTTCGATCCATGGGTGCGTCACATTTTGGACACATTGTATGCCGGATGCTGAGCCTGAGCCTTGCTTCATGCTGAGCCCGACATTTCACCACAATCGTCAATGACCATTTTCCTATTTCGTGTTGCTTCATAACTTCTTGAGATGGGCAAGCGAGAGAAGCATCACTCCACTTCACTGATTTTCCCTCCCTCCATTTTTATCGGACCGGCCTCTGCAGCCTCATCTGCCCAATTGCTGCAGACAAACTCAATATCGCATGTCTTGAGTATTGGCGCTAGCCCATCAAGTAAGGTCCCAGGAGTTGTTTACGACCGCGTAAGCATCACCGACTCTCCTTCTTCATCAATTGCCAAGATTTGTGACTCCGCTTGCGACATCATTGAGACGGCGCTGCAGTCAAACAACGGCTCCGGAAGGATCTTGGTACACTGCTCTGCCGGAATATCACGCTCTCCAGCAGTAGTTACGGCATATCTAATGAAGCATCACAACATGTCATTGAGAGCGGCGCTGGGTCAGATTATTCGCGCTCGTCCACAAGCATCGCCCAATCCGGGATTCTTACGAGAGCTAAGAGGTCTCGAACTTGAGTTACGTGGGGCACCATCTTTGGTCGTAGACGAGCTGCCAAAGCGGGAAAAGGAGAGGTTGGCGCTTTTCCCTGTAGATGACTCTGAGGCTGGAGAGAGCGGTTTGCAGCGCTATGCATAAATAAACATTAATTCATCGCTACCCTAAACTTAGAACTATGGTAAACCAAAGAAGAAGAAAACATGAAATACGTAGTACAAATACACTGTTTTCTACTGCACCAGATGTAGGTGCCTCAGAGAAAAAAAAGGAAGCTCCCATAGTTTGAATGGGTGCCTAGCTATTAAATGATGCCGAGCCCAGACACAATTTATTACATCGTCTGCTGGAAGAAGATGGTAGTAGTAGCGGAAAAAAGGTACTACCTTTACATCTCATGATGACACTTATGTAGTCTTAGAGTCGCTAGGATGTTGGATATCCACCCCCAACCAAGAAGCTCGATCAGTAGAACAATGCCTTTTGCCACCAATCGCATCTTGCGTTTGTCGTTGGGTCGCGAATAATCGAGTAAGTGTTATCCAGCAAATTCAGAATAGAATCCTTCCGGCCGTATGCAGGAATCGAGGCGTGGCTACCAGGGGACTTGATCGGGGAGCCATTGTTGACAAATCCAGCAATGATATCCCACAAAACGCCCGAAACTTGGGCGTCCGCAGGTGTCATCGGCCCTGAAGGGAAAATATAACTTTGGTCAGACCCATGGATTGCTGGCCAGATGGAGTTTTGGAACCCGAATGCAGCCACGCCTTGTTTTTGCGCAGCATTGACCATTGCGTTTTGGTTGCAGAAAATGAAGCTTCGGCAATGACTAACTGCGCTCGCCCCAAAGAATTGGTGTACGGCATGGATCCATCATATTTGATGGGGTAAAGCGTCTCAAAGATAAAATCGACATCATCGCTTGACAACGTGGTTAATATGCCTTGAATCTGCTTCCTGAATAGCGTCTCATTGTTATAGGCAGCAGGGTCGGTGAACAGCACTCCCTCATTGACGTTGAAAGTGGAAATGATCTCTATATCCTTGGCAAACGAGCCTTGGAGAAACAACTTTGAGGGTATTCCCGGCACAAAAGATCCGTCAACCGTTGGACCATGTACAAAGCCGCCATAGGAGGCACTGCTGACTTGCTTCGCATTCGCAGCTATCAGTTTCTCTGAAGGCAAGGCCCGTGCTTCAGCCAGTGTCGTAACATTAAGAAGCTTGAGGAACCCGTCGAACGCTTGCTCTGCCTTCCTGTTTCCAGGTACTGGGACAAAGCCGGCCGATTGGGGGATAGCTCGACGGAAGGGAGCGGGCTTTTGCCCGCCATAGGCCGTGATCTGGTGCATGACCGACCCGCCACCAGCTGAAACACCCATAATGGTTACATTATCGGGATCGCCTCCGAACAAGTGGATGTTCTTCTGAACCCATTCAAGTGCAAGCCTCTGGTCTAAAAACCCAGCGTTCGCGGCGCCGCCTTGCTCCAGAAACGTGGGGCCAGAGAGAAATCCAAAAGCGCCAAGACGGTAATTCATAGCAACCCAAATGGCGCCGTCGCTACCTTTTGTTCGAGTTGCAGTCATAAAACCATTTGGGACCCCATTCATTGTCTTCTCCCCAAGGATATATCCACCGCCCTAGCCAAAGTGTCAGTCTAATGTCTCTTGTAAAGGGTCACAGACGGCAATGCTACTCACATATATCCACACCAAAACCGGGGCTCCTTTGCTAGCCCTACCACGCTTTGCATTGAATACCTTTTGTGGAACCAAAACGTCCAGAACAAGACAGTCTTCTGTAGTCCGTCCATCAGGCGCCTGCGGTGGTAGTTGGGAGAGCATCTCTTGTGTTTGGGTCACATTGAATGATGCCGTCTGGTTCGCAGCAAAAGCTGTAGTGAACACTGTGGACATTGCCAGCCATTCAGGAAATGCCTGTGGGCAAACTTTGCCAACGCTTCCATCTTGTATGCCCGACTTACGTCCTTTGGGCGGAACTGGCGCATTGAACCTGAGAGAACCTAGGGGAGGCTCGGCAAAGGGAATATTTGTGAAGTTGTAAGCCTTGATGGTTTCCTACAAGGATGGTCAGCAACGCTCCCGCTACGTAAAACTCTATTTTAAAGTCTTACATCGAATGAGATTGCTCGATGGACTTGATATCCAAGGTCTACCGTTGGTAGCGGTTGCTGATGAACGGTAGCGCCTTTGACCAAGGCTAGCCAAGAAAAGAACGGCAGTGTGGATTTCATGGCGGATTGGTTGAAATCTTATTCAGTGACAAGATGGTTATAGTTGTCGATTTCAAGAGTATCTAGAAGACGAGAGGAAGAGTGCCATATATACATGGAGATGCTCCTTGTTTCGTCATTGAGATCTTCCAATAGACCAAGGGCCAATTCAATAATTCAGCCTCTCTGCATCCCCTGAGCTGCAGTATTAGAATAAGTATTACTATTTTCACCGTAGAAGATAATAATAAAAAGGAATTAGCAAAATAATAAAAAATATATTTATCTTAATTAAAAAGGTTAAAATTATTATCCCTAAATAAATTAAGTTATAATAATAGTCTTTAGTATTATAATATAC